>QUSE01000004.1:541248-747645 GCA_006508115.1 Apiospora malaysiana | reverse complement strand
GGGGCTGGTTTGGCCCCCCCCCCCCCCCCCCCCTTGTGAATTATCGCTGCTGCTTGGGGGGGCTGGTCAACAAAGCCTCCCGGCTCCCTCCCGATCGGTTATGCAAACCCCCACACCTCTTCTTCCATTCAACACCGAATTCTTGACGTATTTCATCGCTTTCTCTTTTCGTGATTTGCACACAGATAGCAGTGACCACCTTGTTACTTTTGTTGCCAGTTTTGAAAATCCGCCGCCTAACAAAGTATACGAACTGCCTCTATTCAACCTTTACATACACCTTGTCAAACAGAGGGAGCACGTATATTCTTTCTTTGCCCCTCCATGTTCTAGTGTTGGCTATTCTTAGCCGTCCACGCGAGACCGTCTACTCCCTATCATCAAGGTTATGTCAACAATAAAGCATCGTAAATATCAAGACGAACGTAATGGCGTGACTCGTTTGGACTGGAATCGGATGTCCATTGACACTCCTTACACATGCTTTTTAAGTATATGGGATATGTACAGGCAGGCCATGCTTGCAGTCAGTCCGTCCACTTCATTCTTTCGTTTGTCTCCCCAGCCATTAAAATCCTGGCCTGTTCCACTAAGACTTCCCGTGATACCGAAAATCAGCCAGCCCTTTCGTAACCGTGTCCGTTCGTTCGATTCTTAATTCCTGAAAGGGAGTGGACAGCATTGTAAGCCATTAAGCACCACGTTCTCCCACCAATGCCCCTCATGGTGTGGAAGTTTGACATAAAAATAGATAGAAATACTGTGAAAGTAGGGGGTACAAGAATGTTAAGAACCCATGATCAAGAGAGAGAGAAAAGTTGGAAGGAGTTTGGATATATGCAACGCTTGCGCCGCCCTCGATGCTATTGAATGTTTTTGTGGCCCAACCAGGCAGTGTCTCCCGTTGGCAGGTTGAATGACTAATTAGCCTTATTCGTATACGAAAATGCAGACGACACACTTTGCTTGATTAGATCCAAAGCATGCCAGCAACGGCAATCAGCGCCGCGAAGGCACTGGCACCGAGAGCGCGCTCTTGCTTGTAGCCTTCGTTGGCGTTTCCGCCTGCCGGCTTGTTACAGTCCTGGGCGAAGCCGCTCTGCGTGCACTTGGGCGCGACGCCGACAGGGGTCGGGCCGTCACCGCTGGTGCCAGAACCACCATCGCCGCCGGGATGCGCCGCCGCCTGGCCGTTGGTACCGGGGCCGCCGCCGCTCAGACCCGGGATGACTTCCATGGTCTGAGTCGTCGAGGACTTGGGGTAGTCCTTGTCCATGTCCAGGCCCGTGCCGAGGAGCGACTTCAGGATCGTGGGCTTGTCGCCATTGTTGACGGACGTGTTAAGGCCCTTGTAGTCCTCGATCGTGTAGCTCTTGCCCGAGTTTGTGCCCGGCGCGCTCTTGGTCTTGTAGCATTCGATCTTCACCGAAGCAATCGTCGCAAAGTCGTAGCCGTAATTCTTGATATCCTCGCTATCCCAGTCGATTTGGCCGCCAGCCCAGTCCACGGTTCCCTTGGCGTTGGTGTCGGCGCCGCCGGGCCATAGAGACAGCTGGACCCGGGATGGTGTTTGAGGGAAGTCCCATTGGTTGGAAGTCTTGTTCCAAGTGTCCGACTTCTTCTGCACGCGGCCAACCTTGCCGTCCACGAGCCAGGTAATGTCATCGGGCGTCCATCGGATCTCATAGTCGTGCCAGTTCTCAAAGGTGTTTTGAGTGCCGGTGATATTGCCAGCGTGCGTGTCTGAATGGCAGGATTAGCAGGCAGACCGGAAAGTTACGGGGGCAAGATTCGACTTACAGTCAGGGATACCCTGGAAGTAGTAATTTGTTTGAGTTACCTCCAAATCAGCACCCACCCACTCAAAGTCAATCTCGTCTTTGACGTCGCTCATGAGAATAAAACCGGTGACAACTCCACGACCTCGACTCGTCTTCATTCTCGCCTTGACATTACCGTACCACATGTATCCGGTCGACGAAAGCACAGTGCCGGCGGTGCGGCGAGGCATGGTCAGGAGCAAGCCGTCGTCGCTGGACAGGGGTGTGCCCTGCGCCACCCATTCACTCTTAGAAGCATCACCGAGATAATCCTGCACGTCGACGACCTTGTCGGTCGAGCCCATCTTCATGTCCCGATCAATGCACACGGGCGACGGGACGCAAGCGTCGAGCGAGAAGGAACTCCGGGGGTCGCATCCGCCGAGACAGTACGCACCGACACCGCACTGGCCATATTCTACAATGCGATTGTTAGACGAATTCGATGCAATGCACGTCGGCAAACCGTTTGTGTACCACCATACGGCGCATATGCGGTATGCCAATGAGAAATTGCAACAACTTACGGGAGCAGCAGGGGGTCTCCTTGGGACATTTGGAAGTCTGGGAGCAGGTTGCCGGTTTGTCGGCGGCAAGGACAACCGACGCGCCCAACAGAGCAGCGCCCAAGGGCAGTATTGTTCGCCTCATTGTTGATTGATGAAATGGGAGTTGACTCGTGCGTGTATGCGCGCGGGGTTTTGAGGGACTCGGATGTTGCCGGTATCAAGTGACTGACAGAAGCGGCAGGAAACGAATGCAGGAAACCGAGTGTTTCGAAACAGGCCGTTTTATCGTTCGAAGGTCTCGCAGATGGTGGGCAACGAGGGTATTAAATACAGCGCGATTCAAAGACTCTCGATTCAAAGGCGAAGAAGAGGCGCAATTCGATGGATTCAAAATTTTGGAATTGGCCCAGCGTCTCTTTGAGAGGAGCACCAAGGGAGGAGTAACAATGGCACTGTCGAGAGCGAATAGCAAATGCAGCGTCCCGATCGGTGGCCGGGAGGGATGCGCACAGAGTTCAGGATGCGGCAGAGGTGTTTGGTCGCACACAATCTGCCTAACGATGGTGAAGAGGTTCAGCGATTGGAGGAGACGAGTATGGGGAATTTTGACCTCTCGATCAACTCGCCAAAATCAAACGAATGAATTGGGTGGTTATTACTATAATGACACCGTTGGGAGTGGGTGGGAAGGAGAAGGAGAAGCAAAGCCGAGTCGAGTCTGGAGATGGGCCGACGACTTTGAGGAGAGCGCTGGGAGTGCTGGGAGTGCCCGATAGTGGCTGACTTTTGGGTTGGCACGCAACGCACCAGGGACTTCTGACACTGGCCCAGTTCAAGTGGAATGGTCGTCCGAACAAGGAAACATGCGTGATGTTGACTTGTTAGGGGTGCAAGCTTGGGCAAGGTCGGCCTGCAACCTCACTGGCTGCTTGATGAGCAATCCGCCAATCTCGAAAATAGTGGCGCACGAAGCGCCCGTATTGGGATACGCTAATCAGGCAAAGCAGGACAGCTGGGCGATCTAGACTGCTAGAGGGGGGCAATGGGGGCAATGGGGGCTCCATGCGGTTAAAATAGGGTAAGATAGGTAGGTGGTAGTACTGGTAGGTTAGCGATAAAGCACCCTCCTGCCCTTCCCCAGCATGAGCCTACTGGTACCATCTGCGTGCATCTACCAGTACGAAATGCTGCCATTTTGATTGTATGTGGCTTTCTGTCGGGTCAGAGACGGATAGCTGTGTTACTGGAAGAGGCAGCCATCCTGATTTAAGGGGGTTCAATTGTCAATTGTCATTTGGATCCTGACTCGGATTGACAGCAACTTATCTCGGTTGAGGGTTGCAAGCAGGGTGGGAACCACCACAATAACAATAACAATAGCATCCATCAGTGCTTCATGCTGATGCGATACGGGAGAAACAGGTTCTAAATTAAGCAAGGCACCTCAGCACTGTCGGTCTGTCAGCAACCTGAGCTATCTATCCTGTTTGCTGTAAGCTAGTCTGAGAGCTATCCGAGCCGTCTGTTCTGCCTTCCGACCGCCAAACATACAAACACAATATGTGTGTGACAGGCTTAGCGCAGCAGCTGAGACCGCACCACAGTCGACAGGTATTTTATTTGCCTACCTGTAATCATTCATTACACCATCCCAAATTCCAATCATCAAGAGTCAATATGATTCAAGTGCCTTACGGAGTACTGTGTTATATAATTACTGTCTGGGGAATATCGTTACACCTGTATCGCGTGACATCTGGAAAACCGTTGCTCGTGGCCTGGGGCCACTAAATACGAGCAATCTCGTGCAGCTGGTCCGTTCGCCTTGCATGGCAACATGGACAGCAGGGAATTGCGTGTTCTGCTCCGCAGGGGTTGGTTGGAGTCAGGTCAGGATGGCATGGTGCGAAAATAGAAGAACAGATTGAATGCCAGATAGTAGCACCCAAGAAATTACCATCCTCAACCCATAGGAATGTCCCAAATGAATAAACATATTACAATACAAATCAATAGAGAAGAAGAGTCTAAATCTCCAAATGTATTCATGTTGGACTGTTTTCGACGATTCTAGTCGCGAAAATATCGTGTAGGTAGGTGGCACATATGGAAGGAATATGGAGAACGGCTCTGCCAAGGAATTCTCCAGATCTGATCCGCAACCTACTTCTTCTTGTCACTTACCCCGTTACTCCGTATTTACCCCGTAATCGAATCGACACGGACAGCAAGATATAATCCACCCAAACACCAACACACTTTTTCTTCTGGAAAAGCTTGTCGCTGAGCCGCATGCATCAAACGTTGCCGGCTCCCTGCACATCTGTCTCGAGATGTCCTTGTTGCGTCAAGGGATGCCTGACCACAGTATGGAAACTCGTTCGCTCTTCGAGGAATAAACGTCTCGTCATATCACTTATCTCTGTACCTGAAAGCAGAGGGCTCCGCCAGTCTCACCAGGGGCACAAGCAGAAGTGTACTGCACTGCACTGCGACACATGAGACCAAATTCGGACAGGTTTCCGTCATGGCCTTATCAAGCCTGGTTATGCCAGAGTACGGTGGACATGGACTGCAACATACGTCCATGTCCAGCAGGTCTCATGATACTGAGGGCCGGCGCTTTAGACGACGAACATCGCATTATAGCGCATGCGCCCCGTACGCCGTGCCTAGATTCATCACTCTAAACCACAACTTCAGGCCACTAAGTGTTACCAAGGCACACAAAGTGCCCCGAGGTTGAGACGCGTGCTGTCCGCCAGCCATAATATGAGGATAGCCTTACAACCGGCATGCGAGTGCCGACTCCCCTACTTGGTCCAGTCGCTCATGACGCCATCGTGGAGGAACTAGGGGCATCCTGCTGCAGGCAGCGTCTTCAAAGCGCTTCAGGAATCAACTGTTAGCCGTGACTTGTGTGTCAAAACGTTTGCTGTCAGCGCCTGCAGGAAGTCAGAGTTCAGCAACACCATCGGCAGGTTTTGTAAAAGCCAAGAGCAGCCAAGGAGAAAAGGGAGAAAAAATAATAATGCTGCCTGCAGCTCCACGGCAGAGTTTGGATCTTTATATGCCAGTGGAAAGGACTTGCGCACCAATACGTCTCAACTCCGACTCGAGGCAAGCCATCAAATCTACTAAGGCGACCATGATCCCACTCTCGTCTAAGAGATCGGCATCGGCGGCAGCGCAATCGCGACGACGATGTTCCAGAAGGCCCTCTAAACCAGGACAAGTCTAACGCCGGGTTTGAAGAAACAATCTCTTACACGGGAAACTCAAAACATGGGAAAACACGCTTCCCGTCACTTTCGCCTGACGAGGCGAGGCCCCCAAGGGTGACTGAGTACTCGGGCCCTTCCACTAGCGTGGCCATGCTTCAGAGTTATTTTCATTTCCCTCCCCCCATTTTGGATCTAAGACATCGCTCGAGAGTATTGTGGGAAGGATGAGAAAAGCGATCCCTGCTCCAAACCATGATGACGGGGTACAGTAGGCATGTAGCAAGTGCAGCAGCAAAGAGGAGGAGAGTTGCCGGACGAAGGAGCAGGAAACAACGTTAATGGTATTAAACAAAAACCTTGAAGTCAGGCCTTGACTTTTGGTGAAAATAACAATAATAATAACGGCAGCAACCTATCTCTCTATCTCTCTATCTTCCCCCGTCTCCTTCTTGATTTCACTTCACCAATATTATATCTTTCTCTTCAACTTTTTCTCTTATACCGTATTTAATTTCACTAAGTAATACTCTCTTCACGATCAATGTCGTCGCGCTGAACTAAGCACCTTAAGCACCTTCAGCACGGCCAAGAGGCGCAGTTCGCCGCCGCCATAGGATCCTAACAAACTTCCACAACGGGCTCGGAGAGCCACGCTGCACACACGCGGGGAGGGAAACACAGAGCGAGCGAGCGGCACGCAGGCCAGCAGAAAAAGCAACCATGGCCATTCAAGCGGACCTAGGACCGCCCATATCACCACCGCTGCCTCTACAGCCATCGCTCAAGCCGCCGTCGTTAGCCGTCCATAACAATTACAGCTTCGGCCACAGCAGCTACCAGAACAACACCAACAGCAATAATCATAGTAATAACCTTAACAGCGCGCCATCACAACATTCGCGACAACATAATCCACCGCGGAACCACCGTAATAATCACCATCGCCAACATGTTTATCAGCAACGGCATCCGGCTGTCTACAGCCCATATCCCTCCATCGTTCCGTATGGCCGTCTACGTCCCGCGGCAACGACAAAGACGACGACTACCCTGCAGGGCACAACCCCTATTTCAGCACAGCCTCTCACGCTTCCAGGGACAGCGATTACCACGACACAGCTGATCAGCACAACTTCCAGAAACAACGCACCGCTACCACAAATACCCGTCTCGACCACGCCAACGAAAACCTCGCGGCGTCCGAAGCAGCAGAAGCAACAGCAGCAACAGTCTCCTCGGGTTGCCGCCGCTCCCCCTACTCCCCCAGGTGCAGTTGCGCAACCGCAGCAGCAGCAACGACGAGCGCAGCCAGCAGCCGCAAGAACACCACGGCCGCCCCCGCCGGCGCACCGTCGGATCCGCTACCAACAGCACCACGCCAGCCGCGCCTCGGCCCGCAGCGAGTTGACGTCGCTAACGTCGGGCCCACTCAACAACAGCCTGCTGCAGATGATGTCCGAGACCCTAATGCTGACGTGGCCGCAGAAGTGCGTGCTAGCCATGTCCAAGGAGCGGTACCTAGCCTCGTCGCCCAGCGTCGCCCACCAGGTCTTCCGCTCCTACTACGACGGCCGCGACAACGACGACGATGACTGGAGGGGAGGAGCCGATGGTCACGACGACGGCGGCAGCGATGACGCCGAAGCGGGAACGGTTACTGCTAGCGGCTTGCCGTCTCCGCCGCCGGAGCAGGACGACTTGCAATTCGACTTCCGCTATCAGCATGACGACGGCGATGAGATGGCGATGACCACAGCCTTCTCAGCCGCCGCGGCAGACCCCTATCACCACCAGCACTACCACGAACAAGAACAGGCCCAGGAGATAGCCGCAAGACATTCCGACGTGGGAGAAGTAAGCAGTCTAAGCAGCGAAGAGCCCTCCCCCGACTTGATGAATCTGGCTCCGACCAGTAATGACCACGTCACGGCCGGCGAAGTTTCCTCCGCTTCCTCACCGTCGATCATCCCATCCCCCAAACCCCTCGCGCTCCCCACGAGGCCAACTCCAATGACGACGACGATGCCGAAAATCCCCAACCGGCAACAACACCACAAACGAAAACCGTCGATCCCTCGGGCCCCGCCCACCAGCACCCTAATTTCCGACCTCACTGTCGGCGCCGCCGTCTTCCGCATCGACGTCCGAAGCCAGCGCCCCACCATCCTGCTCCTGAAGAAGCGCGCGCCCCTCACGGCCTGGGCCTCGTCCCCCCACGGCCTGGGCGGACCGGCCTCGGGCCCGCCCTCGCCGTACCAGCAGCACCACCCGCCGCACCACTACAACCGCCCCTTCCTGGAGCAGCTGCCGCGCCACCTCCTCCCTCCTCCTCACCCCGACCCAAACCACCACCAGAACGATCACGACAACGACAGTTTCGGGAGGTCTGCCACCGACCGATCCTCGTCCCTAGGCCAACAGGGCCCGTCGCCCCCCGTCTGGGAGCTGCCCAGCGGCCGCGTCGAGGACGGTGACTACTGCATCTCCGACGCCATCGCCCGCTGCGTCAAGCGTCTGACCTCGCTCAACGTCGTCCGCATCTCGAGCATGCTGCGCGAGACCACCGCCAACCCTAACAACGACAACAACGGCTCCCGCCAACAAAACGTCAACTACGACCCCCTGCGGGCCTTGCCCCGCGGTGCGGCCTTCGCCTCGGCGGGTGGGAGTCTGGCCGGCGGCAGCGTGCGCTTCCTTGACGAGGAAGGGTGGCCGGACCTGACGTCGCCGCAGCCCAAGGACAATTTGCAGCTGCAGCTGAACTGGACGGTGCTGGTGGCCAATGTTGAAGACGTCGTCCTCAAGGGGGTCGAGCACGAGGAGTTTGTATGGGCCAACTGGAACGTGCTCGATATGTTGAATTTATCAAGCGCTACGCGCGAAGTGGCAAAGGAGGCATTGGAATGGGCCGGGAGATGTTCGTTCTAGTAGGAGCAGCGAGCGGACTTGTCAAATATAGGGAAACCACATCGTAGGAGTTCAGAGTATCTAGACTCGTGTATTTCAACCTTCAGTAATATACCATGATATCATCACCATTACTTTTTTATGTAAGAAAAGGTGAATATTGATTATATATACACACATATGCCAAATGACGCTATTCTCGCTGATTCAACTTTAAATAGCAAGGCATCAGGTTGACATCCTGGAATGAGGACCTGCCGTCGATGGTTATTGGTAAGCCCATTATACATCACTATTACTACAAGTCCAATAGACCCTCATTCGGCTTGATGGACATTTTGCATGTGTACTGTTGTTGGTGATCCCAGGAGTGTAAACTGTAGATGAACTATTAACTGGGACAAGCTCACGCTGCCACGTCACTGTCTACATGTAAACTTTGGTTTCGTCTGGAACCTCCTTCCGTTCCATAAAATGCCCTATCCATCCCGTGGGGGAATCGTAATTCGTGACGAAAGTAAAGCAGTCGTATCATTGCTCCACCGATAAGGCGACGGATGCCATTAGGCCCGCGAAGGCGGTAGTGGATTTTCTGTTTGGGTGCTCTTGTATTCCTACACAGCCGTTTGTACGGCCAGAAAGCTAACGACTGGAACCAGTTGCGTTTTGGGGTATGAGAAAAAAAAAGAGAAGAGAAATATGAAAAGACGTCTTAGAGCCACCTGGAAGCTGTTTGTTGAAAAGGTTGGAGGGCTTCAAATCGAATCTGAGCCTCATGCCTCACTGAAACTGCTGTTTTGCGAGGTGTGCTCCGAGAAGGATCCGGACGAAACGCCGGAACGTGTCGACTTCCGACGCCGGCGCGGCGGCACGGTCGGTGGAGCTGGAGAAGCAGCGCCCGGGACAGGATCCTAACGTGCCTTCGGGGTCGTGAACAGCTCGGGGAAGTGCTCTTTCGCATATTGCTCGCACGCCTTTGCGGGTTTGCCGACTTTCTGACCAATGCTCTTCCACTTGTTGTTCTCATACTCCTTAATCGCGGTAAGAAGTGCATGGCTCTGCCAACCTTCATTAGCATGTTCGCCCCGACTCTTGGTTGGCTGACAACGAACCTCGTCTTCGGCAAACTCAGCGTAGTGCATATCCTTGTACCAGTGCTTCTTGACACTGCCTTCTGTTCTGGTAGGGAAAGTCTGAAGCGGATAACGTTAGATTTGTTCGGGGGTTCTATATTGGGAAGAAGCAACTGACCTTGGCAATCTCAGCCCAGCTGGCTCCCTGATCTCTCATCAGCTTAAGACGTTGTTCTTCAGCTGGAGTCCATGGCGTATTGGTTCGACTTTTCTTTGCGGGCGGCGGCGCCGGGGTGGAATTGGCTTCATCAGCTGCGGCAGCCGAGGCAGCGGCGGCAGCGGCAGCGGCAGCAGCAGTAGATGCGGGAGTGGCCTGCGGAGGAGCAACAGCTGGCAGGCTGGCGGGGGCAGCAGTCGTCGCAATCGCAGCAGGGGCAGAGGCAGGAACCGAAGCAGGTGTTTGGGCCGGCGACGGTACAGCTGGGTGCTGTTGAGGCTGAGGGTGCTGAACCGACTGCTGTTGCTGCTGCTGTTGTTGCTGTTGCGACTGGGGCTGTTGCACTTGGTGAGGAGGTTGGTGCTGTTGCAACTGCGGGTGCAACTGCGAATGCGGCGGCTGAGGCGTGTGCTGCTGCGGGTGGTGCTGCTGGGGTGCAGGTCGTTTACGTCCACGCTGCTGGGGAGGCTGCGCCGGCGCCGGCGTGGGTGTCGGCTGTTGCTGTTGAGGAGGGGCAGCAGCCTGAGGAATGGTCATAGGAGGCTGGACAGGCGTCGTATGGTGCTGCTGCGGCTGTTGCGGATGTTGATGCTGCGGGTGCTGGGGATGCTGGGGATGCTGCACGTGCTGCGGGTGCTGCTGATGCTGCTGGTGCTGGAGCGGCTGAGGGTGCTGCTGAGGATGCTGGCCATGATGGGGCTGCTGGTGTTGCGGGTGGTGCTGCTGCTGCTGCGTGGCGGCATTTGCCTGTTGAGCATACCCGGTGAAGTCAGGCCGGCGATTCATATCGGCCTGCTGGTAGGGATGCGACGAACTATACCAAGGGCGCATTGTTAGTCAGGTCCCTCCGACTCCGTCTTCGTGTCGCATCAGAGGACGGCGACCGCAGCGCTGGAATGAAGCCAACATAACGGCTGCACATGCTGTCACTTGAATTTGGTGGCGTTGTTGCTCTACTTGAGCAACCAGGGCGGCATAGGGGTCAAGGACCTCGTGTTGCGGCGCGGCTGCCCGAAGCAAATCACGAGCAAGCGCCGCGGTGACGGCGGCAGCGGCACAAGGAACCACACCCAGACGTGCGGTAGTCATAGGGACGTAGCACCCAGGGCCAAGCTTCATGCCGGTGAAGGGTAGTGACAACGTCCATTATGTGCGACATCAACAATGAAGGTATACATCAGGTACAACTATCCACCCTGTCTCGATCTCTTCGTGTATACCTTGAAGCTGGGGCTCCATGGGTACGTGTACGAGAATGGTGGGAGTGATTGGGGTATTCGAGGGGGAGAGCAGCCACTAGGTTGCCTTCCACCAAGTGGAGTTGACAAGAGCCAGGAAGAAGTCACATAAGAGGTGGAAATGCTTAATAGAACAGAGTAGGATGAGATGGGATGGGATGGGCAACCAAGCAAGTGACTTGTACATAGAGAATTGGGTACTTACTGCATGTCATTCGCATGTTGGGCGGAGCCCTGGTAAAGGTACTCCGGCACAGGGCCGACCTGCCACTGCTGCATGATCTGTGAAGAGACTAGCGTGTCAGCTTTTGGGAGGACGTCAAAAGTAGCGGTACAGCTGGGTGCGAATTTTTCCCCCGAGGCTCAACCCGATCGCGACACAGCTGAGCAGGAAGGGCAGAACCGAAGCTTTCAGGTATTGGAAACCAAGAAGATGATGTGAAGGGGGAAATGAGATGGCTGGTGGTCAAAGTTGACTTAACAGCAGCACTGAAGGAAAGACTGACGCGGGATGGATGGCTGGGAAACTGAGCCAACTGGCGGGCGCAGCGTGGTGGCAAAGTACGAATGAATACCAAATGGAAGGCGGGTGGGATTTGGGTTTGTTTGGTGTGTGTGGAAGAGGGGGGGGGATGGGTGAAAAGTTGCGACGCGGTAATAAGATGGGGTGCGAGGAAGAACAGAACAGGTATGGTTTGGTATGAGGTATGGAGGTATGGAGGTATGTAGGAGAGGTAGCTACCTGGAAGATTCTAGGTGACTTTTTGGGGACTGGTACCCGAGTGAGAGGTGAGATTGGGAGTTTTGCAGCAAACTAAGCTGGGTAGGTGAATAGAATGGCAATGATGGTAACGATACGCAATATGACCCGAGCTTGCGCGCCGGGTCCAGCACAAAAATGCGATTTGAGCCAAGGCCAACTCGCGCGCATACGCGTCGGTGCGTGCGGTGTGTGCTGCTGGATGCGATGCAGCAGCAGGAAAAAAGACAGGTACGTCGGCCAGGTAGCAAGGTGGGTGCAATATAGAAGGGGAGGGATCGAAAAGAATGGATGGAGCTGGGAGAAAGTACTGTAGTGAGTGACTTACGGGCGATGTAGCTTCGACTTTGCCAAACGCGACCCGACCGAGTTGCATGAATCAGCCGTCAATGGGCGACTTGAAACTTGACTGCAGCGATTCTACTCGCAATCTGTTTGCGTTGCGTGGGACGGATGGCTGGCAATCGGCAGCTGTTGCTGTTTCCTCTCAGCGGAACAGGCGCGCGGAAACAAAACGAGACGATGCGATAAAACGAGACGGGTCGAGACCGAGACGCGCTCTGGCTGCTCGCGGGTCTGTCGTGGTGTAGGAGTGGACTGCGACTCGAGAGAGTTGAAGCAGGTTAGAAAGTATGAACCGCCAACCAGGTACTGGCCGTAGGTGTATGTATTCAAGTGTGCGGGTTTGTAGTAGTAGATCGATCAAACAAAATCGAATTGAGCATGTGGAGATGAAATAGAATAGTAGTAGTTCAATCTTGCGCGCGCGAGAATGCGTTAGAGTCAATGTCGATGTACTGATACTCTGGGGGGAGTCGGGTCAACTGGTACGTGGATGGAAGCTAGGTAGAGAATGGGAAGTATCTTCTCGCAGAGTCCGTCTCCTCTTTCGCACTTTCTTGGGTAGTAGGTACGGTACTCTCGAGTGGGAAGAGGAAAATCAGGACGGACGAGGGTCAAGGGAAGAGGGAGGGTTATGCAGACGATGTACGATGGAAGTAGAGACGTGGAACCTAGTAAGTAGTGCTTTCCCTGGAAAAGATGGGGTGGCAAGTATTGGCCACTACTTTTAGGTCTGGGTACGCGACTGGGAGGATGAGGGAAGCGTGGGAGGCACAGAGAGGGACAGCAGGACAGAGGGGGCGGCCACGGCACTAGGTCAAGGAAAGAAGGAAAAACATCGGGTGCGGGTGGAAAAACTGGTAGCGCAAGGCTGAGACAGGCAAAGAAGGCCGCAAGGGACGTGAGGGGCGGCAAATTACATACCTAGGTAGCTGGTATCAACGCCTTGCCCATTACCACACAACACACCACACCACGAGGAAAATAAAAGTGGTGGCAGGCAGTTTGTTTCGAAAAATGACCCGGCCCGAGCTACTCACCTAGTGTATCGCGAGCTTATGGTTGGCTGGATGGGGTGTTTCTCTTGGTTTCCTGGGTCGGTCGGGGTTGTTGGATGGCGTGTGTGTGGCCCGAAGTGGAGTCCAAGTAAGATGCTGGCGGCCCTGTCAATTGAATGAGTGAAGTCTAATAAGCCTCCAATGGGATACACACATACACACGTACGTAAGATGTGGGTAGAAAGAAGGAATAATCAATTGGCACAGCTGCTATGGTTAAGTCCGATATTGTGCGGGTTCAAGTAGTTGTACGACTGCGATTTTCGGGCGTGACTACACTAGGATTACACTTTTTTTTTCTTTCTTTCTCTCCCGGGTTGGGTTGAAGACTCGAACGGATCCAGTATCTAGTGGGATAACAAAGAATCAACGCGGGTTGGTTGGGCGGGAGACGGGTTTAAAACGACGGGCCCACGGGAAACTCTGTAGGAGGTATGTGAGTAAGTTCAATTGGTTGGTTGTTGGCTCAAGTACATAAGATGCAGGCAGGCACTCGAGTAATATGAGTACGCGAGCAGCGCGGGCATAATCATTTCCCCCAGGTGTTGGTCGGTCCAACTACCTTTCACTGTTGTAAGCTTGTCGCAAGGGTAGGGGCAATTTGATACCTCTGCTTGTTGGTCCCGATTGGGGTTGGATTGAACGTTTGAATAGCCGAAAGATAAGATGAGTGAACGCGACAAAAATACGATGGGGTCGTGTCAAAGTGTGATGAGGTGGGGGGAGGAGTAGCCGCCTGTCAGAATCGAGAGCTCCCAAGATAATGACGTGACACACCCACTTTCATTCTCGATATCAAGAACATTTTCTGCCTACTGGCTTGAATTCAAATGAATGGTTGATATCTGACGAGTTGCAGTGCCAGAAAGGAAAGGAACAGCCCAGTCTGTGTTGGCGAGTTGGTGCGCCTGCCCCGCCTCTTGTGGCGTACAGGCTCTATAAGGTTCTGCTCTAGGGGAACAGTGACACACCGTGACTGGGACTGGCCAGTCAGTAATATATAGCGAAGACGGACCTCGGGATAATATGTCGCATTTCCCTGGCTCTGGATTGTATTCAATCTACGCAGTAATCCAAACCTACGCGCCTATTCTCTTTATGGCGCATCGCAGCCGGGCGGTTGTAGAACAATGATGAGATGTGGTGGAGCGTCAACTGAAGGAACCTGCATGTTGGTCAATCAAATGCGTGTGTGTGCGTGTGTGGATACATATATATGTACTGCTCAACCTGCTGCAGACCGTTTCTGTCGTCGCGTATTTGAAGTCATCATTCATCAGCTGGTGCAAGGGACTTACAGTGCAGTAGCAAGTATTATGCATCATGCCCAGCAAGCGGCCCTAGAAACAGTATCATTATCATCTTGGTTGAGTAACGTTCTTGCAGGTTGTCCCAAAACCAAATCGACCGAGGCTGAATGCAATGCATCAACCCCATTCACACCTTGGGATCAATAGGAGTGCTGGGTCAGGTACTTTGAGCCAAAGTATACCTACCTCTATAGACTCGGTACTACATGCGTACAGGAGACAGCACCGTAGCTTGTAGGGTCTTGGCATGGGTCGTGGACCCTGAAGCTGTCACGTTACAGCTCCTAAGTGTACAGTACGGAGTACATGCTTCCACTAATGTACTTGGGTTCGATGGTTATCATGGTAGTCGAAAGTGGGAATGGAAAGTTCACTCAGCTTTTTAGGTCGACGATAGGTGGTGGCCTTTGTTCCCTGGTGCATTTACTCGTACGTAGCACGCCATCAGGCACGTAGGCTCTTCCTTCTATCAATTCATTGCTCTCTGTTAGCCAAGTTCATCTCTACTCTTGTCCCGGGCGCAACACGAAACGAAACGCTTCCAACTGTCTAACAACACACATTGGGTGGGATGGTTGAAGGCCAATTGACAGACCTGGTCTGTGTGCTCTTGTCACCCCTGTCTCGGTTACTTGTGGGAAACACCGGGCTCAGGGCATAAGATCTGCGCCATGCAATAGTAGGATTAATCAATCAACATCAACCAAGGGATGAGAGAGGGCTATCTGTAGGTACTGTACATGCTGAGATCTAAGGCTTAGCTTGCCTTGCTTGCCAACTCTTTTTGGGTGGGAGAAGAACATAGGCAAGCAGGAGAGGACATCAAGTGTACCTCCACCTAGAAGTATGAGTAACACACACAGAGAAAGAAAGAGATGACGAAGATACCCCATGCGACAGGGTTCGATGGATACATAGAGGCTCATCTTTCCTGCTTAATCATATCCTTCGCCAAGTCGTTTATTTGTAGTGCTGTATCCGATGTGGGCTAGACCATACTGCTGTGTGCAGTTTGCTTGGAGCCAACTTCCCCGTATACATATGTAGTAGCTGGGGCGCAGGCCTCGTAGTTTGTGTCGCGTGTTGACTGATGCCACTGAAGATGCTATTCAGAAGCGACCTGGTCAGATAACGGACCCCTCGTTTGTAACCTCCTGTGCTTGATGAGCGACCCGAGAAGAAGTGTGCACCACCCCATGGTTGTATGGTTGCTGCGATGACCTATCCCGTGGCCAGTCTGCGCAGGTCGCCGAAATGGAACCTGTGCAGGAAAACCAGGATGCCGACTAGCTCCCTTCTCGCTGGCCTACCAATGCGGCGGACAGGATGGTACGAAACGGTTGTGACTAAATATTTACCAGAATGTACGCCACGTCCATCCCAGCAGTAATGCGGATCATTCTCTCTCTCGAGGTCATCATCAAGTATGCATTCCAGAGCCATCGACAGAGTGAGCGCCTTCGTGTGAGGCTGCATGCTGTGCTCCCAGACTAATCCTGAGAGTCTAGGGTCTTTGCCAAGAAGGTTCGGGGCCCTGCTGGATGGAGTACTTATGCAACTCCCCGCGGTACAGTACATACTTAGTCCATCTCAGTATATCGCGATACTTCTGTTTTCGGTGCTCGCAATGCATCTATATCGGCCAGGCGCAAGTGGGATTGCAGACTCAGCCGCCGGCATGCGTCCAGACTTGCCCTCCATGGAAGCCAACGGAGGCCTGCAAGGTTGTTCACTCGTATACAGGTGAGTGAGTACCTGTCGGTTGTTCCAATTCGCGCGGGTGGGTAAATACTTGACGACAAGAGGCGGGCATCGCCATCCACTCGATCTTTCTCACAGTAGGTATTTGTTTCTTCTGAATAGGGGCTAGATCAGAGGTTTGATGGAATCGCCGCCGCCCACGACCACGATCACGACGAGGATAACAGCAATGATCATTGACTTCGGAGGAGAGCAGTTGTATCGAAAGATGGAGGAGCAGATTGCATACCACCTTTGTCGCGGTGCTGTCGGTTTGCCAGTTCCAGCGGAAGGCTACGCAGAAGGAGTAGGCAGTGACTCCTTTTCACAACCGTGCGAGATTGCTTCCAAGAGCAATTGCAACCGTGATAGGTTGTACGGGCGGCAGACGCGGTCCCACGTCAATTCAAGGCGACGATACGGCAGTTGAAAGCCAGCAGAAAAATGAAGATGGGTAACGAATACCATGCCATTGTTTGCCGCCTCACATAACCTGTCTCGCTCGCTCAGCGCACTGGAATTGCCTCAGGTGGATTTCGAGAACTTGTCCCCCATCAAGCGTCTCTGGTAACATTGATGCAATCGCAATGTGGATACAGGCTCTAAGCATTTGGTATAGCCAGGATGCGTTTTGCGATAACACCATAGTGTTGCCAGTGCAAATCAAGGCACACTCCGACTATGTCGGGTGGCGTTGAAAGCTGCTTGAACTTAGCGATGACTCTGAATGGAGCTCGGAGAAGGCATGGCCCCTATTCTTCGCTCCAAAAGACTAGGCGCAACAGCGAAATGATAGACTTGAGACTACGACATCCGTGGGCCACTTGAGGCGTTTCGGTATCTTGAAAGCCATGGGACATACAATAAAGGAAGAAGGGGAGGGGAGAACGAATGACCAGATGTCCTGAGAGCCATTGTGCTAGAGATCTGGAGCTAGACGGAGAAGCCTCCGCGCAATAGCCTCTGGTGTTGGCCTGGTGCCAAGCGGATGTTGGTTGGAATGGGCTTGCCGCATCCGGTCGCTTCGAAGAAAAACATATGGTGGACTGGCGAGTGCGACTACAAGGGCGACAACATGGCTCGGGTGAAGCTACACACGTTCAACAGTGCATTATCTCAGGACGTTGGATCACTACGCAGAAGTCTTGATCACGGATGCAGCTATCGAGCATGACCTGTCACGGTGCTGCAACTGGTGCTCTAACCAACCAACCCAGCCCGTCCCCAACCGGGCAAATGGACGATGTTGTCAAGTCAGCGTCTTGGCCATCCAATATGGCTTATCACCGACCCTTACATGACCTGCATAAAGCACCCAGTGGCGCCGTGTGCTCGTAATGTCTCTGCACATGCGAGGTGCGTCTGCTCTGAGACCGATTTACAGGATGACACTGGTGGGATGTGATGCAGGTGAAGGACAGCAATGGCCGGCATTTTGGAAGCGAATAGTTTCCTACTTTATGAGAGTAAGGCAAGTCGCATTCAGGGGCAACACTTCCCGCGAACCGCTCGGGTAACGCTTCATGACCGACCTCCTTGCTACATCCGCCCCGGCCGCCGAAACACACAGAGCACGCGGGTCCGAAGCGGGTCACACATCGGAGCTCAACACGGTCGTCATCCGCATTAGGCCAAGCAGCTTTGATCAAGGAGAAAGGATGGTCTACCCGGTGGCATTGAACAGGTAACACGTCTGGCCCCTTGGATCAGCGTGTACCCGTGTATGATTTGACGATAGCCAACAATTTACATGAACAAAATGCCCGAGACACGCACTTGGCATGTCGGTAAGGTGTTTCCAAGTACAACCAGGGGGAGCTTCCTTCACAGAACCTCTGGAACCTTATCGCAGCAAAGGCTGCAGGTAACGACTACATAGCCAGGGAAGGGGTCAAGGGTTCTGAGAGAGTGTGGCGAGAAACTAATTGCCAATGGCCTCCTGTCTCCCATCTAGATACGCTCGAAACCATGATGATAGCTGGTGGCCAGGACCATTCTACCTCGGGTAGCGAGTGGTGAACAACACCTCCTTGGTGAAAAAAAAAAGACTGATCTTACCTAGGCAAGTCGCAGGCAGACCCTCATGATGGACCCTGTATTTATTTGAATTTGATTGAAAACGCGTTTGTAATTATCTGTATTTCGAACAAAGCTGCCTGCGTTCCCGGCCTGAGGTCAACTTCATGCGAGCATCACCCCTATCGTGACGGAAACCAAACCGTTGGGCCACTTGAGTTTGCTGGCAGTGAGTGCCGATGTGCTCAGGGTCAAGGGAGACGAAGCCCATCAATCAATCCACCCACTATCTCATGAATGCTTGCGGGGCGCTGCGGCTCCATAATGGGGGCGGTGATCGTCGACCCTGGCGATGCTCTTTCGACTAGGTACCGTGCTATCTTTCCACCTTAATGATGCGTTTCTTCGTGTGAGGAAGGAGGCAGTGCTGTTTGCGATGCAATCGGTCTTGGCCCATCGTGGATCCAGGTGAGAAGAAAGCACGCCGATAGACAAGCATGCACAGTTTGGGCAAGAGGCTGTCCTTGCCTGCTCAAGGGGTATATTCGTCCGATGTTGGATCGACCGTCATCACAAAATCTTGGGATGATGTCGGACAAAGTGAATGCTTATCCTGCTTCCTTTCCTTCTCTCATCTTGGTTTTCATGGGTGGGCTGGATAGTTTCGCCTAGGTGAAGGCCCCTCAAGTCCTGTTCTTCTTTTCCTTTTCTTCTTGTGTCTGTCATCTTCTCTCTTTTCCATGAGCTGGAGTGCGGGGGAGGGTGGTCTTTTGAAACCGCCCAGGTTAGAAATGCGGTTTGAAGTTCGCAGCTCTGCTCCTCTCCGCCTTTGACAGGGATCCTGATATCGCCGAATGAGAGCACGGCACAAACACACATACACACGACCGTTCCTACACGACATGACATTTTCCCCCCTCTCTCAGTTCCCAGGGCGTAAACCGGGGTAGACTTCGTTCCGTGGTTGATCGGCGGCAAGCTTAATCCTATCAAAGCATTCGGATTTTGAATCATTTCGAAGGATTTCAGTTGTTTCTGAGCCAAAACGCAAGAGTGCTACCAAGCAGATCTTGGGTGTTTGATAGGCGCCCAAAAACAAGGTGCCATGCGTTTTCTTCGTTCCTGTTGCCATCTCTCTCCGTCTCCGGCCTCTGGCCTCTTATGTGCCAACGTGAGGATTTGGCGCAAAGATAAGGTTCGCCAACTCGCTTGGCGATCAGCTATAATATCGGACGACGATCTTCCCGTCGCCTTTATGTTTGGCTTCTCCCAGAACGGCTTACCCAAGGCTGAACAATGGTTTCACCACCCACAGATGATGCATTTAGCTTATGTCAATTGAACAAAACACGCAACAAGCCTCATGTCATAGCGTAAGCTTCTTTCTACCCGACCATGCCTCACCTGTGTTTTTTGAGGCGGCTTGGAGGCGCTTGGCTGTCTTCACTGCGATGACCTTCCCAGTTCATATTGAGACTCGATACCATGCACGATGGCGATCAGCGCCCTTGCTGAATCATGTTTCCTGGGCTGTAAGCCACAAACGGCACGTAGCCTATATTCTTGTATTTGGAAACGATTTGTGATGTGCTCCACCTCGATTTCATATCTCGTCCGGCACGAAAATATATAACACAAAGCGTTCGGTCTGTCACTAATCAATGATGGAAGTAGATGAGATGAACAATAACATATTACGTATGAATGCCATCCAACTTTCGGCGCAGCCGAAAATGATGAGGCAGGCTTCTAGAAGGAAGAACGTCGTATTTGGTCCACACTAAGCAACAGGCAGCATCACGGAATTAAGCGCAGTCAGTCAGTTGGTGGGTGTATGACTTGCTAACCCCCTTCGCTGGCATGCTATCCTGGTATCCAGTCGGATATATTCGGCATCCGACCTGGTCGATTGAGGCAGAGCGTATACAACTCTTGCCGCCGTACATACCGTATCCCGTTTGGAATAGGATACCTCAGTTGTATGAACCTCGTCCTCGGATTGTCACAGTTGACTGACATAATCAGTGAGCTGGAACTTCTATGGTTCACGACGATCATTGAACCTGCGACATGTGAGCCTGAAGGTGTGCGCGCAGACGAGAACGCATGAATAGAAGTTTTGCAACAGGGGAGGTCGCCATCTTTACGATTGGCTGGAAGCAGTCTGACAAACTCCCAAGCCCCATCGTGGTGTTTTGCATTGAATGGTTCGTTCGGTCATGTTGCTGATAGCATGTACAACCATGAAAGAACCTGCCCACACTGAATCCCCAGCCGCCCAGTATGTTCAGCGGCAGACAAAGGATCGAGTGTAGACTAAACTCATCTGGTATTTTTATCTGAAGTAGTTGTCATACGCTGATGAGTACGTGGGTGCATCGCGGGTATAACTTCTGCACCGGCTGACGAGGTTGCCAACATCAAACGAGTAGTATCGGGAATAGCTTCAGTATGAGGCGCGAGGGCCAAGAGGATGGCTCTTGTTAGAGCGATCAGCCTGAGACTGTTTGTTACCAGTTTACTTCAATCCACGTATAGCATACTAGACGGTGTCCCATGACGAAAGACGGACCAGTGAGAGAGTGAGAGAGATGGCATGGGACACGCGATCGATTCCAGGCGATCGCCGCTGATAAAACGATGGGAACAAACGCCGCAAACAATGAGGCGCGTTTCGTTCTATGCAGAAAATCTTCAATCGGGATGAAACTACCTCAATGGGCCTCTCGTTGTCTAAGCCATGGTCGAAGTTACGTGTAAGTGGCTGTGGTGTGTATCTCCCTTGTCTTTTCAGCAGGTCGAACATGTGGCCTTCCTATAGGGACCTGCTTGCATAATGAGGGAATATCCACTGGGAACCGTTTCCAACTTACTGACTTTGCAGGCCTCGCGACGAGAATTGAGATTGGACCGACGTGAAGATTGTCCGGGTTTCTGCGGCGAACGCTCAGACTTCCGGCCCTGCGTCGGATGGGATGGATCTGAGAACTAACCTTTCAACGGTCGGCTGGAGACCTAAATTCTTCTGATATGCCTTTCGGGTCGACCATCCCTAGACATGGAAGACACGACTAGCTATGAGAAAGAGAGAGCCGATGATACTATCGGATAGGTAAGGTGAAGAATCATTTGCTGCAGAAAGCAAAATAAACTGTTCTTGGCTGCTTGGCATGGAGGGAGGTGGGGTTGAGTCAGGACCGCCTGATACCAAGTTGAAATCGACCCTTGTTCTTAGCAGGTTTCAGGGGTTTTGGGTGCATACAGGATCAGGATTACGGCTTATGCAACCGAAGATGCGGCTCTGGACGGGGAACCCATAGTAGCACTACTAAGGCTGTAGGTTACTGTATGTGGTGACATGGCGCAAACAAGAACCTAGTCAAGAGATCAAACCAGCTCCCTTTTCGCTTGCCGCCGCTCGGGAAATGTTTGCCGTGTGTGGAGAGCCCTGACGACACATTCCTCGATTCTTGCGGCACTGGCGTACGTAACTACACTGTATCTGCTCTCGGCGCGACATCCTACCCGTCGTCACAGTGGGCGTGTGGTTGGTTGCGACATGGAAATTGTTGATTTACGAGTCAAAAAAGATTGAATCCGCGTAGCAGGATGGTGGCATTTGTGGGCATGTGACGAAGATGCGGCGGACAAAGGCCATATGACGTTATGTGTCGAGTCCGCCACTCGAAGATCCAGAATGCCTACCGACCTGTATGCGTATGCTAGGCATGCAGGCAGCAGGTGCTGCCAATTGAATACAGTAGAGCCTAAGCCAGCTCAGGAAAGCATATGCGGCTCCTTTCAGGGCATTTCGATAGAAGTAGGATAACCAGAACCAAAACCAGAGATACGGGGCCAGATGGATACAAACACGGAGGTTAGGGTAGAAACATGGGCGTAGAACAATATTGTTTCGATTCTCACAGACCAAACCAAACGGCCGGACTTGTTGCGAGCAATAGCCAGTCCGGTCTATGATAAAAGAAAAAGCACGGCCATAAAACCGTTGAGTAACGAGTAACGAGTAACGGGAGAGGGGGCTCGGTGGTTGGCTTCACTCCCTCTGGACGCCAATGGATAGTTCCGTTCCCAAGAAACTGGGAGCCCGTCCAACCCCTAGTCGATAGGTTACACTGCATTGAGTCAATATCAGTCTTGCTATTACTGGAATAGCCTCATAGCCTAAAGCCGCCCGGTCCCAGTCCTATTTTTTCCCTCTCGCTTCCCACTTTCTTTCTTTCTCGCAAAGTACCGAGGAACTTGGCAGGTGGAAATGGGTAACGTTCAAGGGGGTAGGTTTCTGGGTAGGTGTGCAATGTGGGTGGATGACGGAGGTGTAAGGAGGGGCACCTCCCCGGAGTTTGGCTCTTCTAGGCTTAGGTGCTGTAGCAAAAGTCTCTCGAGTGCAGCCAAAGTCACTAAAACCACTAAAACCGCTAAAGCCTGTTGCCGCAGAGCCGCTGTCTAAAGGAGGTGGGGGTGCAGCCGGCCAATAGACACCCCGGCCTGCTGACAACAAGCGCGTTGATCTGTAACACTTGAGGCAACGTCCTTGACAGAATATTTCTCCGTTGTCAAACACACGCACATTTTTGCCCATCTCTTCCTGTCCACTCCTCGAACCATTTTCGATACCGTCATGACACCCCTACCACCTCCCTCCCTCCCATCCCCTCCTCCTGCCCGCAAGCGCAAGCCTTTCTTACCAAACAAGCTGAATGAACACTTTTGCTGAAGGTCGTGCGTCCCATCTGTCCCGAGGCGCCTGTCAGTCTAGCCCACATCTGGCCCGGCCAACTGGACATTGCAGTACTACGTGCTACCGGAACGCTCTCATCTAGGCTCCGCTCTGCCAACCGGTTGTCGAAAACGGCTGGAACAAGGAGATATGGGCGGGAACAAGGTTGAGGGGCTCCCTTTGCAGATGCCAATTGCGTGCTGATTAGGAAACATCCTCCGTGTTCAGACCCCCCCCCCTGTCCACCGAGGGAGGAGAGAGGCAGAAGAAGAGGGACCGCTTCCCTCACGTCGACCGCCGAAACATCTTGCGATCCAGTCGTCGACTTTCAATGGGACACCAGATGAGGAAACGTATCCTATGCAAGACAAGAACAGGGCCAGAGAGGAGGGGACAAGAAAAAAAAGAATCTGTATCCACTGGCGGTTGTTTCCAGTGCTACATACAACTCTGCCCGTACACATAATATTCTTGTGCAGACCATATCCGGGTTTCTGTGGATGGCGTTTGTGTGTGTGTGTGTATGCATGGTACGCTTCCGTGATGCCAGGGGGGTATTGTTTACGATTACTCCTACATCCAAATCTGGTAGTGCCAGTGGTAAGCCTGGGCTTGCGTGCCTGTTTTCTCTCCATTGGTTCTGTTTTCTGATCCTCGGGTTTGATCTACATCTGGTGTGTAAACACCTCCTACATGGGGGCCTTCGTTCTTGGCCATCCGGCTCTGCTAGTCAAGAGTTGGACGGGCGGTGGCTTGCCCGTCTCGTACCTGTGTATCAACCAGATGTTGAACGTATCAACATTGCGATTCAGTTGGTATGTATCGAACATTCTTTTGTTGCTTCTATCTCGCCTCCGATGTCAAATGGCAAGACCAGACTATCACTAGTTCAAACGCTGCCGTTGAGCTGCAACTCACGCATGTTCTTGGGGCCTAGGAGCCTAGGCCTAAACCTGACAAGGTCGCTCAGAGGTCTGAACGTTTAGCTTTGGGACCGAATGGATGGCAGCTGGATGCGGATCAAGCCAAGCTTATGCTTCTGATCTTGTCACGCATGGCCCATCAAAACGCCAGGGTCGCTGGTAAGGCTTGTAACATGGCCGTATGTTGCGGTGTGTGTTGCGGGTGTCCACCCCAAGAGTCTGATACTGGCCTATCCCGGTTCGCCTGGAAGTACGTACCGGGCCCCCTGTCATGGTTGATACTGACTTATACTGAGGCTGTGAGAGATGCATAACCATTGTTATAATGCCTCGAGATCCCCCAGTGTCTTTCAGCCTCTTTTTTTGTTCTTCCCACTACACCATCCTCGGTATACCTGTGCATCGATCACGACGACGTTGTTGCGCGCCTCCTTTCTTTTTTCCTTCTTCTTCGCAGCTAGCGACCACGCTCTTTTGTCCTGTCCAACTGGCTTGGCTGCTTACATTCTTTTTGGGAAAATACAATACCTACCTATCTACATTCGTCTATCGGTTTGATCTGGCTCTTGAACGACCATTCAATCGATTTCCGTCTTGTATCTTTGGATAGTAGTGCCCGGTTTCAACCTCCAAAAGCGTGTCACCACGACAAGTTCCAGTCTGCGTACGGATAGCCTTGGGCGAAGAAGGATTTGGATACCAGCAACACGAACATCCCTCGACTACATACCGGTTTACCATAACATACAACTTTTATTCTCGACTATCTCGACTACATTCTACCAGCAGCAAGTTCTGCTCCTTTTTTTCAAACGACACCTTTTTCAACTTTCGATTCGTAGGCCGCACCGTCACACCATTTTACGATCATAAATACAACTGCTCGCCAATATGTCCCCATCAATGCAGTTAAACACCCATACCAACATGGCTTACCACCCCACGAGCGATGCTCTTGACCGCCATGATTATGGCATCACCAAGAACCGAAAGCTCGCATCGACAGGAGGAGGCAGAGCGTGGAGCGAGGATGAGGTGAGCTAAAACGCAAAGATAGTACCATGAGCCAGTAAACTAATTTGCTTTTTCCGTGAATAGGAGGTCTATCTCCTGCAGACTCGTCTCCAGAAAATGCCTTACAAGCATATCGCCGCTCACCTGAAGAAAACCGAGCTGGCCTGCCGCTTGCACTACCACCAGCTTAGCCATGGTAGCAACCGCCGCAAGCGCACTACCTCTGTGTCCTCCACGTCCTCGGGGCACTCCCCGATCCTCCCGGCCTCCATGCCTACCCCGATCCGAGAGGCGGTCTCGCGATCCACCTCCCCCCCTGGAAGCTCTGGCAGTTATGGCCCCCATTCCCCAAGCCAGATCCAGCTGCCCAGCATTATGGCCAACAGCACTGATGCCTCGCCCCGGCTGCCGGCCATTCTCCCCAAGCCGGTCGCCATGAGCATGTCGCAACTCGGCTACCCCACACCTGGTGCTGAGTCCAACCGCTCTCTGGCGCCCTCGCCGTTCCCCCAACAACAGCAGACACCCGTCAGCCACGCCCCGGCCCTGCGCCTGGACTGCTCTATGCCCCAGCCTCCCACGCATGTCGACCTGCCCAGACTGCATTCTATCTACGCTGCTCACCGTAACTCATTCTGGGGTGCTGTTGCCAACGATTACGGCACTGGGGTCAGTCCTACCCTCCTGGAGCAGGCCTGGAAGTCCAGCATGGTCAATGGACCGGCCCACACGCCGATCACACCCACGACTAGCCCTAACGACCGCGATATCGCCTACGGTAAGCACGACAAGACCCGTATCAGTGCCATCCTCGGCATTGACGCCAATCCCCGCAGCCCCGGCGAGCGCGAAATGGTCCGCCGGTTAGAAGAAGAGCGGAGTGTGGGTGTCGTCGTTGTTTGAGCAATTCCACGCCCATCAACCGGAGACCTGAAATTCAAAACATGCTGCACTTCTAACCAGAGGCGCGACAGTTAGGGGATCGTCCACGCTTCGAGAGGTTCATCATTGACTCGAATGTACCACCTACGATCGTTGTATCCCCTTTCATCTTTGTCAGCTCGGTAGCCGGTGTGATTCCTGGCTACTGTCTACCTAAGGCGCGCGGCTTTTCAGTCGCCGTCTCCGGCTGCTGCACTTCTCCGGCCGCCGGAAAGTGGGTGCCGGCATATCATTGGCTCGCTTCGCTTCTTCAATGCATCTCGACGGTCCTTGAGATGTTGTCTTTTTTTGCTTTTGGAATATATTGAGTTTATATGGTTTCGCTTCGCTTTCCGCCCTTCTACAGGGGGGTATTTCATGCAGAGGCTCTGGAGCAGGAGAGTCTGGAGTAGTCAAAAACAGCACATGGGCTGGTCGTTTCCGACCGGAATCAAACAAAAACGGCTACTGGCTTGGTGGATTCTTCATTTCAATTCTTTCTTCTAAGGATCATTTTTGCCTTGGCAACCGGCGCTTATATTTTCCCTCGGTCAATATGATTAACGACAAGAGTAAACATTAGTCTTATATGGTCTTGTAGGGTGGAGGTCGGAGAAGGGGGGAAGAGAAAGAGGTTGTGGTGTCAAAGATAACAGCACTTGTACGATAGAAACAGCAATAAGCCCCCCGAGAGCATTGCAATGGCTTCGCTCCTGAGGGATTGGTTCAAACATGACTTCTCGTTTGCCTCCTGTGTCTCTTGACTGCTTCCCGTATGCGCTGACCAATTGACTGAATGACTGACTTGGTTCTAATCACGAACTTGACGAACTATGCACGGTACGATATTCTTCCGTAACTCCCAAGCGACATTAATTAGTCCGATATTATCACGGTGATGAGGCCGGCCCCCATCCACTCCTTGGTGGGGGTTTCATGAGAAAACAGTTTTATTTCAAACGACTTGGTCCCTCTAGTGCCACTGGAATGGGCTGACAACGTACATGGTTAAGAACAACTCCTCCAAACGGCACAGCATGGATGGGGAGTGTGTGGTAACGAATCGTGATCAAATGCTTAGCTCTTGTTTCAATTGATGGTGATTGATTTCAAAAACATATTTCTCTCCTCTTCTCGGGGGCTGCCAGGGTTTTTAGACTTTTCTGCATCCTCTGAGGCAGGTCCTTCCCGGTGGGAAGAGGGGGTGCACCCCTGTTGTCTGTGCGCAGCTTAGGGGTGGAGGGCCGGTTATCCGGGAGAATGGAGAAACTGTAGAAAGAGAACGGGGAAAAAAAGAAAAAAAAAAGAGAGAGAGAGAGAGAGAGAAAGAGGAAATATGTCTCGTTTCAAGAAACTGACAAATCCCTAAGTGGTTAGTGGTCAGTTTTTTAGTTTGGGTAGTTGAACAAGGGAGGGAACAGGTTAGATATCTCTGTTTCAACGACACGTCTCGAATGGTTACTAATACGTGAAGCGTGAACGAACATCCGGTTCCCGATATCGAGTGACGCGTCCTAGCGAGGCGTTCCCACTACCGTGAAATGACACTTTCGCGTTCGCTGCGGGTGAGTGTGGTGGGCGCATCTTCCTTGGATCGCTACGGACATCTTCCACTGTTTGTATCTGCTAGGCCTGACAAGTGCTCTGGGAGAGGTAACGTGATTAGGGGACCCAGCAGCTAGCTGCGATCTCCCTAAAGGGCTGCTTTATTGCCTGCAAGTCGTCAAGCTGGCTATATAGACTTCGGCTGGTGATCACGATCTAGCTGGGGTCCTAAAGAGACGTCGTCGATCTTGACTAGCTCGAAATCGCAGATGTTGCCACATATGAGGTTCGAAAGTGAGTTGCTCGAATCAGGATATGGAATGGCAGCATTGCAAACAATGATAGCTGAGGTGCACTGTTAAAGCGCGAGGGACCCTTGTGAATTGGACGCAAGCGTGAAATCACATGATCAATTCAAACCCCGGTGTCCGTGGCTAGAGATGAAGGGTCGCACACAAGCTATAGATCAAAGAACTCCCGCTGTCTCCTGCTCAGTATCATGAACCTACATTAAGACTCCTAAGCTGTCGATAATTACACTATAGCTGCAGGCCCTGAGAGATGTTGTTGCATTGCAGTACATATCATTGACGCCACGAACGTTATTCTATATTATCTCCCCCCTTTAATAACGGATGTAGAGCCACAGTACTAAGGTTAGACAGAACTGGAACCCGCCTTGTATCGATGTCAGAAATAACTAAAGACGCCAGTTTCATCACGAGCTTCGTTAGCCCTGGTCGAAGATATATACAGATGTATATCGTGGCCTATGATGGAGGGAATGCTCCTTTGCCATTTGGCCATAGATGACTCCGACTGTTTTACGTCTTCAAGGGGGCGTACTCGATGGAAAGCCCATGATAATGTCAACGACATAAAAGGTATACTGGCTTCTTTTTAGATCCATATCTGTTAAAAACTGCCCCTTTTTACTCTGTAGTTTATGCTTAGCCAGCGTGGCATAGAGGGAAAAAGAAGAAAAAAGAAGAAAATACACCATCTAAACACGACAAAAAATACCTATCACTTAAGAGGATTCCTAGCAGGCGACAGCAACGTCTATTTCCATCACCTGACAGTTTACCCATCATGTGAGAAATGGAGAAAGAAATAGTATAAATCCCGGTCGACCCCCCTCGAGGTTGTATTGCCGCGAAGTGCTTTATCTCAAGAAGTCGGACCAGCCAAATGATTCCTCGTAAAGCTTATGATAATAAATGTTCACTTAACAGTCTCATTATGAACCCCGACTTGATTGCCTTTGAGGAGCTTGCGTCAGTCCTTAGACATCTGGATCTCGAGCTGCCCGGAGTGGAGACCTCACAACGCACCCTGTGGCATCCATACCCGGCATAGTAAGCCCCCAAAGGCAAACTCAAGTTGCCAAGTAGCCATCAGAGAAGGATGCTTACCGCTCGAGTGATGAGACTACAGGCAAATAGTCCTGAGCTCTTGGCATGCAAACTGGAACATATGTCTTGGGATTTGAGTCCGTTCTCGCTTCGTGGCCAATGTAAAAGATGCAACGCATACCACATGGAAATAACAATCAAGCGAGTCTCAGGCGGCTGCATCAACTTCGCTTGGTTCAACAAGGTCACTTCACTAACTCATGCTCTTCGTGCGACTTGAATCCTCCTGTCTATAAATCCTATCTAGTAATATTACTAACACACGAGGGTTACACACGAGATATCATGCGCAAACCACGCTCAACAACATCAGATTGATCGAATCAGGAAGGAGGGCAACCTAGATTTTTGCGGCACAGTAGGCTCTTAAGACTCTAAAGACAGATATGGTCTGGGTTATGGCTCCTCTCGACTATTCTTAGACGTGCCTAGGATCGAGTGATCATTAACACATTGATTTTTGGATCTAACCTAAAAGTCCCAAGCGCATTCAACTCTAGGATATGTCTTGAAGGCTTTGGGAGCTCGATAGCATTCCATAACATAGTAACACTTGGCGGGACATTTCTGGCTGCCTAGCGACTTCCATTCCTGTAAAGAGAAAGGGATCTGGTTGGCCACCGTCGCTCATCGCTAATGCAAAACAGAAAAGCCACCACGTGGTGTAATATATCATGAACCATCGCTAATCGAAATTGCCTACTATTTCAATGAAAGGGACCAGGGTGCGTCAATGCCAAGCTCAGCACCACGCCTATATAGGATCGTGGCCCCCTGGTTCCCGATCTCCCCGCAACGAACGTAGTCTGTTTAGGGAATTGGCTGACAAGAGTGTTTGTGGAAACCAGTCCAGTAACGGTAATGCCAGCCCGAATCTATGTAATGGCCCCCTAATACCTGGATTGACATGTATCGCTCGCGTGTATTTCTGGACGAACCTTACGTGAGATTCAACCTTTTCTACGGGTCGAGTCGACTGCCAATCAGCAGGTGCACACGAAGACTGCATGAACACCGCCCCCGGCCCCATGACGCTGGGAGGACCCTTTTCCACAAAGAGACTATTCCCGTCGCTGGGCATTATCGTGAACTCCGAACTTCACGGACGATGTCTTCGGACCCCTTCGGACCCCTTCGTGTAATCCCTTCTGCCTATAGACATTAAGTAGAAGCAGAATCCTTCTAGGCCTTCGATCTTGGCATGGTCCGTTTGTTTGCACATACGACGGGTGCATGAGGCTGGAGTATCGGGGGCTCGGTAGCTTTTATATAAGTCGCTTCTATATAAGAAGGATATTGGAATGCACGTTGCAGTTTGAAATAAGTCACTACAGAACTCAAGAAGCAGTAAATACAACATTTCGCCAACTACAATAGCATAATCTTCACCAGATTCTTCACGACATGCCCCCTTCAACGAAAATCGCGTCGCTTGCGACCCTGATGCTTGCTTTCTCATCGGTCGATGGGTTGTCGCTCAAGCGTACCTACGCCGGTTCAAGCTTCTTTGACGGCTTCAACTTCAAGCCGGTCAGTAACCTCCCATGTCAGCGGTACTGCACCGTTATCATCACGTATTCGTGAAAGTTATGAGCTGACAATACCCCCTTGCCCAAGTCTACGGAACTCCCCAACGGTGACCCTACCGGCGGCTTCGTAAACTACCTTCCGCGCAAGGAGGCCGAGTCTCGTGGGCTTGCCAAGGTTCAGGGCAACCAGGTCCGCATTGCGGCTGACTCCAGCACGACGTACTCGACCAAAGACCAAGGCCGCGCCAGTATCAGACTGGAGTCCCACGACTCTTTCGACACCGGGCTGCTGATCGCAGACATTGCGCATATGCCCGGATACGCTTGTGGCGTGTGGCCGGCGTTGTAAGTTATTGTGTGGAACTGTAAGGTCTCTGAACTTAGAAACTAACCACCTCTTGAACAGCTGGACCTTCAACTTTGACGAAAACCCATATGGAGAGATCGACATCATCGAAGGTGCCATGTTCCAAGACGGAAACTCGATGACCCTGTGGACGAGTGAACAATGCAAATTCACCAACATTGGAACAAAGGAGCAGAAGAACGACTGCAACCTTGATCGGTATGTCTATCCATCTCAGAGGAATTTTATACAGCGATGGTGGAGTTCCCGGAGGCTAACCCCAACCCCCCGATCCCAGCGGCGGCTGCGGAGGCATGGGCCCCCGCAACTCGTATGGCACGCCGTTCAACGACGTCGGCGGCGGCGTCTACGCCACCTACATCCAGAACCAGCGGCTGCGCATTTGGTTCTGGCCCAAGGCGCAGGTGCCGGCGAACGCGCGGTCCAACAACCCGAACCCGGACAGCTGGGGCGCGCCGCTCTCGGACTTCCAGACCAAGAACGGCGGCTGCAACGTCGGCAAGACGTTCCACTCGCAGTCCATCATCATCAACACTGACTTCTGCGGCAGTGAGGTCAGTCAGGAGTGGTGGAACAACAGCCCGGACTGCGTCAAGAAGGCGCCAAACTGCAGGGAATACGTGGCCAAGAACCCCAAGGCGTTCACCGAGGCCTACTGGTTGATCAACTCCATTAAACTGTTCCAGTGAGCAATCTGATATACAAGACTAATATAAAAGAAGCAATGAGTGGCTCGGTTTTGCTGGGCTAGCCTAGTATGATCCGGCAGGAAAAGTGATACGGGGTTGTACAAAATGGTAGTAAGAGAGGGATTTGAGCAGGTTGGGTGAAGAGAAGAATATTGTACAATATGTTTAGGGGATCGTTTGTAAGACAGGAGAAAATGGGAGGTTATCGGATTTCTGGTTCATCCAGTGACGCCCTTAAAATTTTGATCTAGAAAATAGATTCCATAAGGATTAGCAAATCTCGTTGGGATTATAATAGTACGTTTCGTATATTTCGAAATTTATTCTTGCTCTATATGCTCTTTCTATAGTGTGGTATTCTATCTAGTTATCTATTCCAAAAGCGCGACGACGCTAATATTCGCGACTTTGGTCATCTATAGTCTACTTTGCTGGTCTATATATGGGATAGTCCGTGTACCCAACCTCGGGGTCCTCGAACGGGCCATAGAAGCGACTCCGGTCGTACTTAGTCAAGGGGTACCCATTACGGAGTCTCTCCGGCAAGTCGGGGTTGCTGATGAAGTAGCGGCCAAAAAGAATACCGTCGCATTGGCCCCCCTCTATCACACCCCAGCAGTTGCTGTCGTCGTACCCGCCGGCGACGAAAAAGGGCGTCTCGCCGAAGATGGCGCGGAACATGGAGAGGTCCACCGTCGGCATGCCCCAGGCCGCGAGGAACTTGTCCTTCTCCGCGGGCGAGAAGATCTGCTCGAAGCGCGGCTCGATGAAGCTGACGTAGGAGAGGCCGGGCAGCGTGCGCTTCAGCTCGCGGCACAGGTGCCCGAAGGTCTCGAGGCGCTGCTCGCCGCGCGACTGGTTGAACAGGCCAAACGGCGTCAGCCGGACCGCCAGGTTTTGCGCGCCGCCCACGGCGTCCGCGAGGGCGCGCATCAGCTCCAGCGCGAACGCGCAGCGCTTCTCGGGCGAGCCGCCGTACGCGTCGGTGCGCTGGTTGCTGTTGGAGCTGAGGAACTGCTCGACGAGGTAGCCGTTGCCGCCGTGCAGCTCGACGCCGTCGAAGCCGGCGGCCATGGCGCGCCGCGCGGCCGCCGCGTAGTCCTGGATCGTCTGCTGGATCTTCTCGACCGTCATCGCCACGGGCGGGTGGTCCGCATACCGGACTTGGCTGCTGGTGTGCGGCGGCGGGTAGGCGAACTTCTCCTCCGGGTCGTCCCAGGGCACGGCCGAGGGGGCCTGGATGGGCGTGCCCGTCATCTGCGGGATGTTGGCGCGGCCCGAGTGCCACAGCTGGGCGTAGATGTAGCCGCCCTTGGCGTGGACGGCGTCCACGATGGACTTCCAGCCCTCGGCCTGCTCGGGGAGGAAGATCCCGGGTACACCCGGCATTCCGTTACCCTGTAATGGCGTTCGTGGTAAGTACTAGTCCTTGTCTATTGTGAGGTCTTTTCCACTGCCGGAGCACGAGTCCCGCATGCAAAGACGGGAAACTTACCTCGAGCGAAGGCGGGAGCCCTTCCGTCACTATCAGACCGCCATCTGTCGCCCTTTGCGAGTAATACTCCTTCATCAAATCGTTAGGAACCCATAACCGGTTAGGATTCTCCGGCGTCGAATCCTTGTTCACCGGCGTGCCTCGGTTTCGAGTCAACGGCGCAAGGATGACGCGATGCTTCAGCGTGATGTTTCCATTAGCAATCTTGATGGGCTCAAAGAACTTGGAGCCGGCGCGCGGATCGGCAAGAGAACCCATGATGATATGAAGTGAATGATACCAGGGGAGTGAAATATATGTATGGATGTAGAGAAGAAGGAGCGGTTCAGGAGCACTCGAAGAGAATACTACCGATTGTTATAAACGTAGCTCCACTATGTAGTCATAACGACAACGATCTCGGGTCTGTCGGGAAACGATTTATCTGAAGAGATCTCCTATCGCACCCCATCGTCCCACTTGGTGAAGAGCTTTGTCGCACTCGTGCCGCATAAAACAGGGTCGTTGCTAATGGGTAAACATGGCTAAGCGTACAGTAAGTAAGTAGATAGCTTGGGTGGCTCCTAAAAAGCGGACTTCCCAGAAGATCGTTGGTCGTTCTAGGGGCCTCAAGATGGGGAATCTAGTCCCGAGTTGTGGACCCCCTTAACCGCCGAAGTCATGCAAATATTCTCGGACAATCCCGAACTCTCTGCTGACCGCTCAGCGCCGCCCCCGCTCGCAATCATGCACAATCCGGCGCCTCACGACGGAGGGATGGGAGTAGAGTAGGTTGCTGTCCTCGGTAGGTTGCTAGTCGGGTTTGTTTTCTTCCTGCCGTCTTGGGACGAGATGCTATAAAGCCCCACAATATTAAGCTCCAGAGTTACTACTATAAAAGGGCGCAAAGAACTGCATTTGAACACTCTACTATAGACTGGTAGACATATTTTATAAGACGGGAATATCCCGATATCCCGTATCAATATTACGGACTTCATTATATATATATACATGCCTTTGTGTAGAGTATAATTCTTATAACATTTGCTTTTGAGCTGCATATATGCCTTGCACGAACCATTGCGAACCATATAACAAGTGGCTGACTTCAGGGGCACTTACGGGAATTTGATATGGACATGAAATGTTGCAATATACACATAATGTCGCCTTAAAAAAATGTACGAGTCATTTCCGGCACCGGATGATACTTCACCGCATCCCACCGTCATCGATTGCCATGAAAAGGGGCTTGTATCACAGTCAAGTTACACAGCTGGTATTCAGGTGGTGAGCAGATATTTCACTCTGTTCCCAAATATTCGGTTGGATAAGGCGCCTTACATAGGCAGCGAGAAGATAGGTAAGCACACGTGATGGCTGTGGGTCCACCCAAAGCCTGCTCTTACCTGTCTTGAGAAGTCAGCTCGTTTAAGTAATGAGAACGGAACCGTCCCGCCCCATGTGGCATGTGGCTCCCCTCAGAGATCGGAGTCCAGTTGCCTTGTTTATTTTTGGCTACATATGTACTTATCTGCAGGTGACTTTTAAGATGCAAAACGGAACATTCACCGCATTCGAGATTAACCCGACAGCCACATCAATCTGACAAGCCCTAGCACGACACACGCTACCGTCTCAGTGTCGTAAGCAGGAATTTCTACGAGCTGAATTGCTGACATGCATATCTCGGGCCCTCCTTCAGTGTTACTCCAGCCCATCTGATTCGGTGTTTCCGCCAACCAATGCCTACGGGGTGTGGAAGCTGCTTATGTCGATCCTGTGCCTGTTTGGCAGTCCGGGGAATGGAAGGCCAGTAGCAACGTTAACCTGGTCGCTTGCCATGTGCAGTTTCTCTGTCAGCCCATCTTTCTATGCTGACCGAATGCCTTGGCATTCCAACAATTCATATGCCACATGGAATCCTTCGGATGCGCTGGTGCTTCTAGTGCGTGCCTGGGTTGTCTGACGCCATGCCCATTTATATAATATAGGCAATCAGCAACCCACTTCCAGATGAACGTTGAGTGAGCGCCTGATGTCGGTCTGGTCGACTTTCTTGTCTTTGGAGCCCCCTTGACCCTAGCGGTTATCGAGTCCGAAATGTCGATGCCACCCGAATGGCTGCCACAATTTGTCGATGGCCCGGCTCGGAAATCCCCGGACGATGCTTACCAGTTCGACAACCCGCCTAACAACAATGCATGTGGCCTAGCTGCTGCCAGCGTATGCTTTGTTGTAACGACCGTGGTGGTGGTGCTTCGGGGCTACTCCCGATTATTTTGCTCGAGAAGGTTCAGGATAGAAGACGGTATGGAGAAAACGCCTCGTCGTCGCCAAAAACGTATACTCTGGGAAGCTAACATCTTCTCGGTCTCCTCTTGCACGTAGGTCTGGGACTTGTGGGATACGTAAGGATCAGTCGACATCATGCCTGATGACCCTGACGCTGACATGCGAGGCTTTTACAGATAACGTTTCTCGGCTCTTTCATCAGCGTAGTCCTGCTGTCTCAAAACCCGGGTCTCTGGTTGCATCTATGGAACATTCGAGTGCGGGACCTCGAGCCGTTCATCAAGGTAAGGATGGTTCGAACGAGGGTCAAGTCCATAAGCTCACCGCTGCCAGAAACAACTCGTCTTTGACACTTGTTACAGCCTCACCATGATCTTCGTCAAGGCTGCAGTGCTGGTTGAATGGACACGCATGTTCGTCCCATCCGGCCGTGATCTATTTTTCTGGACATGCTACACTATCCTCTTTACGAACGGGCTCCTTTACGTGGCCGGCATAATTGCGAGTTGGCTGACTTGTATCCCCCAACGCAAACTTTGGCACCCTTGGGAGGCGGGCCACTGTATTGATAGGAAGAAATTGGATGGCACAGTTGTCGTACTGAACCTGATGTTTGACCTCGTTATTCTGTCTCTTCCACAAAGGGTCATCTGGAAACTGCACACGACGCAAAGACATAAAATTGGTATCGCTTTCCTACTCTCTGCGGGGCTGCTGTAAGTACATTCAGACTGCGACTCGTTGCAGCTTTACTTTTTTTTTGTTCTCAACAAAGTCTTGCTAACGTCTCTCCTATTCGCACTTCAGGGCTTGCGTGTCCGCCGCTGGCCGAGTCTACGCTACCTTCATTCTGAGTTACGACGGTGAAACGGGATATCACCACTCTGCTGTATCTCAGCTATGGGGTCTTGCTGAAGGGACATGCGCTCTCATGGTCTTCTCTCTGAGTGCTGGACCCGAGATATTCAGCCGGAAAGCCCACTTGGTCACGGAAAGCTCGTCAAGAGGTGATCAAAAGTCGGGAGACAGCATATACCGTCGCATGGAGGACCTCCCCTTGGCGGACCGGGAAGCAATCAAAGTCAGGCCTAATGGGGAATTCCACGGCATCATAAAAACCAAAGAGTTCTTTACGCATGAAACACCCAATACAAGCGATTCTGCGTTGTTTCGAGACCAGCATCCCTGGATGCAGGATGCGCCTAAGAGGGCGCCGCTGCGATGGGCGAGATGAATAACAGACCATTATACCACGCCATTGTGGGTTCCTTTTCAAAGAGATAATGAGGTCTATAAACTAGTTGTAATATACGAACATGACTTATCATTGACAAGCTGGCTCGACAGGTCCATGAACTTGGGACTGACACACTACTGTACGACCAGGGCACCTGACGACTTGATATCACCACGTTTGTATGTATCACAGATACATCCCTCTCGAGGACCTGTAGCGCGGCTGGTGTGCGGGAGATCGAGCAGGTATTCGAGCTGTTCGAGAAGGTCAGCGGCGATGCGCACGTGCGCGATCGCGTAATACCAGCAAATGTGCTTTGCTACGAGGCCTGAATGAGAGGCTTTTACCCATTCCGCAACGCAGCCAGATATGGGCGGATGAAGATGGACCAGGGGCTTGGGGGCTATGCACACGCGCTTACATGGTGATCTTGGGGGTGGGGGGTAAGCTGACGGGTTGTTTGTGAGACAAGCTAGGTTAGCCTCTGTCTTCCTTCGCTCCTTACTTCCTCACTGAAGTGATGCCCAGTCACAATCGGGCACCGGCGGTCGGGTGAGGCGGTATCTACCCCTTACCTCTTCTTCTGCCTCTCCCAATGTGCGAGCAGAGAGGTCCGAAAGTCGTTGCGCATGACGGTCCCGTCTCCGGTCACGCCGCGTTAGGAGCGGGCTGTCGACGATCCGAGGCGCGACAGTGTGCAATTCGTCGGCGAATGCCACATGCAGTTCGCCATCGACTCCTATACACTACACTATAATGAAGACTGCTTTCCCGCCGCGATGCCTTCATGTTCAAGCCCGACCGGTGGATTCTTACCTCAGATGAATTGGGTGACCCACCATTGGCAGTATACGGGCTCTCATCCATGTGAGGAGCAGCCTGTCGAGCTGGAATGAGTAGGTCTATGTCAACTCGACTTACAACGATGCAAACAGGATTATCACTCTTTTATTGTTGATCTGGCGAGTTGAGCCATGTTTGCGATGTTTGCTCCTCGTAGGGCTGATAGTGACAGGTTATGACATAATCGGCCCCATAAATGCATGTGACGTAGCGTTTGGCCTTGACAGCAAATCTGCAATTCTCAAGCCATGAAGTTCCCAGGCATACACGACAACCCAGAATGGATCCATTGGCCGTATTACCCCCTGAGGTGGTTGTCCGAATCGTACATTTCCTTGACGTGGAAGGGACAGGCCGCTTGACCCAAGCCTCGCGAGCATGGCACCAGTTCATCCAGCACGCCCATCGCGAGGTCATCTACGCCTCCCCAACTAAAGTGGACCGGCCCGAGGACAGCAGAGACCTGGCATTCCTCCAGGGCAAGCGGTCCCTAACCGAATATTTCGAGGGCGTGGGCTCGTGGCGGGAGCTCTGCAAGCGACAGGCTAGGCTGCGGCGGAATTGGCAGGCGGAACGGCCAGCCATCCGCGGCCGCACTTTCAAGGTCAGCGGGGACCCCGTCTGGCGCTTTCGCATGGACTTCAAGCGGCGGTTCATCGTGTCGACGTCCGAGGGCGGGGGCCTCTACGTCACCGAAATGGACACGGGGGAGTTGCTCTGGCAGTTGCCCCGGAGGGACGTCCGGCCGTTTGCCCACTTGGAGTACGACATGGAAAGGGGGCTCGCGGCCTGGGACCGCTTCGGCAACTCCATCGAGATCTGGAAGGCGGATGACATCGCAGGGCATCGCGGCGTCTTCCGCCAGGCCGCCGTGCTGCACCACGACTGCGAGACGCGGGGGTACCAGCTGTCGTACGACACGCTGTGCGTCGTCTCATCTGACGGCGAAGCATTCGTCTACGACATGAAGAAGCTGGTAGATAACATCGATAACAAAGACGAAAAGCCGCGGCCGTCGCTGCTTCGGACGCACATCGACATCGAGCACGGTGCCGTCGGCCACCTCGACCAGGGCAAAGACGCCGTCGTCTACTCCATGGCCCGCAAGGGCTACCACTTCCATGACAAGCAAACGGGCGCGTCACTCGGGCGCCTGCAGCCCGCGGCGGTGGATGTCCATCGCGTGTTTCACATCAAGCAGCCCCTATATAATGACGACGAGGACGACGCCGAGAGCTTCGTGCTCGAGAGCGTCGCCGTGCTCGAGAGCCAGGCGCGGGGGACCAATCGCGTCATCCCCCTGCCCAGCGGCGGCAACCACTTCGTGCCCCTGCGGCCCGAGAAGGGCCGGCACCCGAACCATGCCGACCTGCACGTCTCGGAGATCTCACTCGAGCAGGACGAATGGGGCGCGGGGATGCTCTCGGGCAGCTTCATGGTGGGCGTGTCGCGGGCCGGCCGCATCTTCCTATGCTCCGACTGGCCCGCCCTGCTGGCGGACCCCGAGTCCGCCGCGGCCTCGAGCTGCACCGCCATCATCGAAACTGTCTCCGAGGGCGACAGCGACCGCTTCGACATGGGCGGGTGGCTCTCGGTCCGCGGTGGCCGCATCTGCTTCGAGGTGGACGGCCGCATCTACGTCCTGACGGTGCCGACGGAGCCTGGGGCCGACCTGCTCGCGTTCCTGTCGGAGTCGTCGTGTGGGTTCGCAGTCGCCTCGAGCCCCGGCCTGGGGCTCAGCCGGCCCGTCTCGTTCATGGCGGTTTGGGATGACTGCATCTCTTTCACGTATTGCACGATCGGCTGGGCGGTTGAGCTGGACCGGTTGATTCCCCAACCCGTGAAAGCCGTCAGGGTCCTGAGCTGGTCGCCGTGCGTAGATGGGCAGAAGGATATCTTGTCTGCTTCCGAGGAAGAAGGTGTCACTGGAGCAGAGTAGATGACAGCCTGGTAGGATTTGGAATCCAAGTATAGACTGGTGCGAATATCTCAGTCCTGCCATGTTGACTTGCATTCCGTTTTCATAAAAGAGGAATATCCCCGCATGGCAGCTTTGAAGCCGGAGATAGGGGTAAATAAAACATAAATGTCAGGACCAAGTCGAGAAAATCAACGGTCTTTCTATATTCAAATACGGATGGATCTTACAAAGTAAATCTAAACCAAAAAAAAAAAAGAAATCCCACGCAATGCTCAACTTTAACCAAATCCCTCCTCTCACATACATGGCCTGATTACACCTGTCTCTATAATGCTCTTTCTCTCTATGCAATCTCTTCTCTACACCTTCTCTACTCTATTCCAGTGTTTCTAAATTCCAGAATCGTCCTGGCTGACGCCGATGGCGCTGTTATAGGACGCCCAACTATTGCACATATCGTTCGTGCTGTCCGCGTCGTAGAGACTGAGGATCTCGCTCTGGCGTTCGACGTACTGCAGCGCGAAGCCCTGCTCGGCATGCCAGCCGATGTGGCAGTGCATGAGCCAGGCGCCAGGATTGTCGGTCAGGAAGGCGATGACGAGATAGCCAGCTGCCGGGAGCATGGCCGTGTCGCGGCGGACCGGGTTGTTGCGGTTGTAGGCGACGCTGCTGTTGTAGGGACCCGTGCCCTGGGCCAGTACGAAGTAGTCGTGGCCATGCAGATGGATGGGGTGCGGGACCGGGAAGTTGGTCTCGATGACGGTGTAAGCCCACTCGTTGGCCTTCTCGAGCTGGAAAACAGCCTCGGATGACCCGAAGTTGGTCATCTCGTTTTGGATTTGCAGCACCGTCGGGTTCGCCCAGTCGAGGCGGAGCGTAGTGCTGTTCAGGTACCACCGCCACAGCTTCTGCTCGTTCTTGCTGATGGACACGTTGTGCAAGTTGTTGTAGAGGCTATCGCCCACCTTCTTGGCCACATGCGGCACCAGGCTCGCCGCCGGCTCGTCGTTGCAGTTGTCATCATAGGTATACGATGTCGTGGTCGGGGTCGCCGCCGAGGAGCCGTAGTACACGATGCCCTTGATGTTGTCGGCGTTGCTGTTCTTGCTGCAGGCGGCCTGCGGCTTCGCTCGCATCCAGAAGTTCTTCGCCACGGACGACTGGTCGGCTTGAACGATGATGTCGTACCGTTGTCCTGGTGAATGGTATTATCAGCCTTGATGCGGGCTGGTAGAAAGAGGGAGGACAGGATGAGGAAGGACTTACCCATAGCAACGCTCAGGACCGTGGTGTTGAATGGCACGATAGGCACGAGGTCATTTGCAATGACCGTCATCTTGTGGTTGTCGATGGAGAACTTGAAGTGCGTGTCGACAGCCGCGTTGATGAGCCGCATTCTATACGACTTTCCGGCCTCGAACTTGGTAGTGAACCGCTTTCCGGTGGTACCAACTGCTCCATCTTGTCCATATGTGTTCGTGCCGTTGATGAGGCCACTGTCGAGGGTGGGTTGCGAACCGGTTTGCGAAGCATCCCACATGGAGTCAACAGTATCCTTGTTCCAATCGAGCAGCGAGATGGTGCCCAAGTCTTCGTCGTAGTTAGCGGTCGCCGGCCCGTTGATGACGATACCTCCAAAGGCTCCCTCGAAGGCTTGCAGACCGAAGTGCGAATGATACCACGAAGTTCCGTACTGCACAGCCTTCCAGGTGTAGGTGACAGAGGATCCAGGTGGCGTCGGACATTGTGTTATGGAGACAACACCATCGTGGTTGTTGGTGTAGTTCTGTCGGATACCGTGGAAATGAATGCTTGTGCCATTCGAGGAATGGGCAAGCTTGTTGGTCAAGTGGACCACCACAGTATCACCTAGGTTGTCAAGTTAGAAGAAGAGTCCAGTTGATCGAATTGTCATTATGTTACTCACCCCAGTCAGCGTACAGCGTCGGGCCAGGGACTGTGCCGTTAATGACCTGGGTGTATCGCGAGCGGCCGTCGGGAGCAAGCTGAGGGTCGGTCAACTCGAGCCAATATTCCCGCGTCACTCCAGTATCGGGTGCCACATTCGTATAGTCTGTATCGATGTTGAAGTCGCACCATTGTGAGCGGGTGGTGGCAGTGTTCCCCTTGCAAACGGATCGGGTGGCAAGTTGAGCGGTGTCGGCCTTGGGGGCTGAGAATGATGGCCTGATCAACGCCAGGACAGGCAGCAGAGACAAAGCCACGGAGTGCATCTTAAGAGGTCTAGCTGAGTCGATTGAATCGGTGTTGAAGCTATAGTGGTGTGGAGTAAGACAAGCAAGAGTCTTTCTAGGCGGTTATGGAGATCATCATATATAGCAATCAATGAAGAAATAGGATGGCGATACAAGACTTGTTCCTTTCTTACACTGGTCCCCCAAACCCTGAACCGGAGACCATGAAGATACTTTCCGTTCACGATGCATCCTTGCCCTCTGCTCCAAGGTTGTGACATCGGCGAACCGGCCTCGAGGCCTGTGATTTGTCATAGTTCCAAGATGTGGCAATACCAATGTACTGTCGCCTTCAAGGGGTACCTGACAGAAATTCTCCTCGCTAAACGTCACGCCGGAATTAGGACACATGCGAGTCCCACGAGAATGATGAAAAGTGGTCCGGGGTGTAGGGATTTCAGCCCAACATAACTGCATCGTTGGACAGCCGTTGTTAGGATGTGAGGTTAAAGGGAAATATCGAAGCGCCACCACGACCTAGGCCATGCAAACTCCGGTGGCTTGCCACGCATATAGGGGTCTAGACATCGTGGCCATGCTAGATCTGGGCTTCAAACTAGGCACATCCCGGTGCCTTTCAAGGAGCTGCTGGGTCGTGGGGGATCGGAGATGGCGGAGGATTCGCAGCCCAGGGTAGCGCAGTCGTCTGGAACGCTAGTTCGGGGATTCTCGAAGGTAACTTTGAGGGTATGTTTGGCTGGCTCTCCTACAGATGAAAAATAAAGGGCTGACATGTGCACAAACCCTCAGGATTGAAGCCAAAAGAAGGAAGGAAAAGCTATAGATATTTTCGGTGCAGGATTGGATCCTAGGACCGATCTGGGCCGTGACTGCCGTTTTCGCCAACTAATTGACCGTACCTTCCATCACATGCCCACGAGTATTTATACATAACCTCGAAACCATTGCGTTGTCGCGACGTCAAACCAACACCCTTGCCATCCAGGGCTGCCAATTTGCAGCAGATGGTGATGCTATGACCAGGACCTCTTTACGGCCTGTTGACCACTCTCTCCTATTGTGTTTATACACGCATAATCCACTTAGTAAGTAATGAGACCACTCGCCCCCCGACCATCTGCATAGCCATAACCGTGGCGAGTGAATTCACCGGTGTGCGATTCACTGGATAGACCTTGCTGACACATCGTGAGCTATGTGGCAAATAACAGGGGCGCACCTGCCACAGCAGATGCTGTTCTCCCAGTTCACCAGAGGACGCATTACTTTAAGGAGACATGTATGTCTAGCATCAACACAACATAGCCCAATGCAACAAGGTAGGTGAGAATATATTCACGACTATGTTCGCAACGAAGATCGCCTGTTCCCCATGGCCAAGTGTGTCCACGAGTGCTCGTCCAAGTCTTCGGACACAAACAGAATTACAGCATCCTGATCACGGCCCTTGATATACGTTTGAGCATCTTTTGTTGGGATCAGATCTCACCACCCTATACATAGAGATTTTCGTGCGATAAACACTCTTCATAGTGTCCATTATATTATACGTATTGCGTATATTCGTATTTGCTACTATAGTGTCTTATAAAGTATGCTCTTCCAAAGACGGACTCAGTATCCGCAGATGGGCTGCATCAACTCCTTCATAAAGAGGTTACATAGGAACATTGTTTCCCGGCTGCGAGGCGGGCTTTGCAGACTTGCAGGACCTACGTGTAGTCGAACACACGGGAGCATATACGTTCAAAATGAGACATCACTAAGTCGGGGTGTCTTGCTGCAAGATAACCAGACACCAAGTTTATAACACCTTACTCATAATACGTTCCCTTCAATAACAAGCAAGCTTTATCGCCCGATTTAATTAAATTCAGTCCCGTGACCTTTTCGTGGGAGTTCTTTATGCAATATGTAACAGTAACAGCGGCGAAGGACATTCTGTTCTCGGAGCCGGTAGAGGTTGATTTTCGGAGTCGTCCGGTCTCGCCAACCGGCAACTACGGGCGGAATTGCATGACTCGTACGTTCGCATTCCCTCTCATTGACGCTTTCGGGTGTACTAGTAGCGATTTACCGAATCGAGACTGCATATATGAAATGCGTAAAGACTTATTGGCTGCGTGCGATAAGTTCGCACCCCACGACCCTCGGGGGCCCCCCCACCCCCGCCCTGAGATGGCCCGTCATACCATCGCATGTATCCATCATGTTCGTCACCCCACGCGCTAACCCCGCAGCCCTCTTCCCAACGGGAATACTTGCTCTTTGCGTTGGGGTTTGGGGTTTTGTTTGGAGAGGGGGGTTGCTACCCGGGATGCCTCCTTCTTCTTGTTGGGCCGGGTAGCACAAGCGAATCTATAACAAACATCCTAATCTAAGCGAAGTGTGCTCCCAAGACCTCTTAAATTCATTGCTAATGAACTAAGTCATCATATCATGGATTCTCACAGTAACCCGACGTCGTCAGCGGCTGATCCCAAGTCGGATCCTCAATACATTCGGTTCAACTGCTTGCCTCCTGGCGGCCCGTTAAATCGATGGTCACACACGGTGACGAGGGAACATGACTTCCCGGGTGCACAGGTATTTACTCCTCTACTCTGCTCCATCTCTGCTTCAGTCTGCACCAACACCCCTGATGGGCAAGGCGACGGGTTGGGTACAGAGATATTGGCATGGACACTTGAAATCCGATTTCTATAATGCTGATGCCTCCTACTCTCTCCGGGTTAGGCGATGCTCTACGGGGCCGGTGTTCCCAACGAGGACATGATGAAGACAGCCCCTCATGTTGGCGTGGCCACCATCTGGTGGGAAGGCAACCCCTGCAAGTAAGACTCTCGACCTGATGCGACTTACAAGATCCCGGCTGCATTCAGTATGGCTAACCACGTTTCTCTGTCCAGCACCCATCGTAAGTAGTAGAAGCCCTCATAACTACCTGGGGCAAGAGAATAGGCATATCTGATTCTGTCTGGTTAGTCCTGGAGTTCGGCAAGATCGTCAAGAAGTCGCTCGAAAGGCAGAATATGCTGGCATGGCAGTATAACGCCGTCGGTGTATCGGACGCCATCACAATGGGCGGAGAAGGTAAGCTGTCATGAACCTCCGGCCAGGCTAGCGGAAGAAAGCAAGCTGCTGAGACTTGACTGATTTTGATAGGCATGAGGTTCTCGTTGCAGTCACGCGATCTCATAGCGGACAGCATTGAAACTGTGACGTGCGCCCAGGCTCATGATGCCAATATCTCGATCCCTGGCTGCGACAAGAACATGCCCGGTGTTGTCAGTAAGTCCTTGAAACTACTCCTGCGTACTTGGTCTTTGGGACGGATGCTAAAACGTATGGCGAAGTGGCCGCTGCTCGCCACAACAGGCCCTTCATCATGATATATGGCGGTACCATCCGTAAGGGGCACTCCAGCCTTCTGGAGACGGAGATCAACGTGTCCACCTGCTACGAGGCGACAGGTGCCTATGCCTATGGCCGTCTGGAGGCGAAGTCGAACCCAGGATCCGCCGGCCGAACCCCGAGCGACGTCATGACTGACATCGAGCGGCATGCTTGTCCCGGCGCGGGAGCTTGCGGAGGGATGTACACGGCTAACACCATGGCGACAGCCATTGAGTCCATGGGTTTGACGTTACCTGGCTCCTCGTCCTACCCGGCCCTATCACCCGAAAAGGCACGAGAATGCGAGCGTGCAGCCGAGGTGATCAAGACCACCATGGCCAAGGACATCCGCCCGCGTGACCTGATCACCAAGGAGTCCTTCGAGAATGCCCTGGTTGTCACCATGATTCTCGGGGGGTCCACCAACGGCGTTCTGCATTTCCTAGCCATCGCCAACACCGCCGAGGTTCCACTGACGCTGGACGACATCCAGAGGGTTAGTGACAAGACACCCTTCCTAGCAGATCTTGCGCCAAGTGGAAAATATTACATGGAGGATTTGTACAAGATTGGAGGTACCCCGTCCGTGCTGAAGATGCTCATTGCTGCCGGCCTCGTCAATGGAAACATCCCAACCGTCACAGGCCGGACCTTGGGGGCGAACGTAGCGGACTGGCCAAGTCTAGCCCCTGACCAGAAAATCATCAGGCCTTTGAGTGATCCGATCAAGGAGTCTGGTCATATCCGGATTCTCCGCGGCAATATGGCACCAGACGGCGCAGTCGCAAAGATCACGGGCAAGGAAGGCCTTACGTTCACGGGGAAGGCGCGTGTCTTCAATAAGGAGCGCGAACTCAACGAGGCCTTATCCCACGGGCAAATTCCTCGCGATGAGAAGCTGGTGTTAATTGTGCGATATGAAGGCCCCCGTGGCGGACCTGGTATGCCGGAACAACTGACGGCATCGGCAGCCATCATGGGCGCCGGGCTGAAGAACCTCGCGCTGGTGACGGACGGCCGGTACAGCGGTGCCAGTCATGGCTTCATTGTTGGTCACGTAACTCCGGAAGCGGCGCGCGGCGGACCTATCGCCTTGGTGCAGAACGGCGATACCATCACGATTGATGCCATCAGGAACCGCATCGATATAGTGGATGTCAGTGAGGAGCAGCTAGCTGAGCGGAAGCGAGCGTGGAAGCCACCGGCGCCGCATGTGCGAAGAGGGGCTCTGGCCAAGTATGCAAGGCTGGTTGGCGATGCCAGTCATGGAGCTGTTACGGATCAGTGGGAAGACGACGTGGCAGTGCCCAAGTGAGGAATTGCCGGAGTAATGAATCGCGGCCAAGACTGTTAGTAGCACAGATCAAACAGAGGCCAGCCTCATGTCAATGACGATTTCGTTGGAAAAACTGCATGATTGAGATATTAGGTTACATCGTCCAACCATGATCTCCTAATTGATCTTGCTCGGATGGAAGTAACATTTAAGTTGAGATGATGTCTGAAAGCTGCAGGTAGACCGAGCTAGACGGTGATCAGGTGGAGGTAAAGATCTCGAGCGATGGTGGTTGAGACCGGATGAGTCTGAAGCATTGGGGATCTCCTGGTTTCTAGTACACGACAAAGTCAAGACAGATTTGGTTTTGGTACGTCTCATGTCTGAGTATTCAAACAAAGTCCCGTGTTCCATGCCGAGTTGAGACGGTGGTTTGTTCAAGTTCAACGGCCCTCGGAGTCTTGAATCATGAACATTGTTTATCAGCGAGTACGATGCAGTATGGCATAAACAATGGCGAAAAGGTGCTGCAACTTGCACGTAGGTGTCGTTTAGCTCATACTGCTGAGATGCTTAACAATTGGCGGACTGATGCGTGAGAGAGTAATACTGTAAGTATTATTAGTTGACAACTGACTGACTGACCCACTGCACTATGATCGGGAAGTAACACCACCCATCATCACGTTGGACAGCAAGCGGAGTTTGTACTTTCGAGTCTTCACTGCAGCAGGTATTAGGTAGCATTGAAGAGTTGCCCGGTGGTTCTTTTCCAAGATCTAAGAAAAGGGAAAAAAAAGAAAAAAAGAAAAGGAAAGCATATTTGACATTGGCATATCCAGCCAGATTCAAACAATGCTTAATCTACCGATCTGATTGATGCCATGGAATTCTGGTTCGATGCGAACGAGGGGATGTTTAAAGATCTTCTCGGGGATGGTGGGTGATTTCCCACGATGGACCAGCTTGTGACCCTTGCTGCTCCAGAATGCTGCTCCCATTTGCAGATTTCCTTGAACACGAGCATGGCCAAGTACTGGGCACGGACACTAATAGCAAAGTCTGGGAGGGCCTAGTCTACATTCGGTCTACGGTGTCCACTGTTTATTCCCCTAGTCCCAAAGCATTGGCGCGCAAAGCATGCCTGCCCACCCACTCCCTTTTTACCCATGGCAACCAGAATGGGCGAAAGGCCCTGATTCTTGATTCCATCTGGCCCTGATTCCACTGTCGTGCTGTACTGTAGTAGCGCAGTTTGGTATTATCACCAGCCCAGCCCAGTCAGCCCGCCAACCAACCACCCAAACCACTACCACCACCACCACCACCACCACTACCTCCATCAACACACTCTGCGAATACTTGGCCTGCTAGGGTGGTTGGCCTTTCGCTCGTTTGGCCATTTCAACATTCTCCTCTCATGTACGAATTGACGTCGTGATTCAACCAAACATCGACTCCAAAAACCCGTCACTCGCTTAGTTGCCGGCCACTACTTCCAACAGTCGCGTCTCACCACCCTTGAGCCCGACGACACACCAACCCAGAGAATCATTACACCACGAATTATCGTCAACTGCATTCGTTTGTCCCTTTCGCCGGGACCCATCATCCGGCCGGAGGACCGCTGTGTCTACTCCCCCCTCGACGACCTTGACAGTCAGCCACCCACGACCACGCGCCGCCTCTCTTCGCATCTCAGAAAATATGGGTGGCTTCGGGGATTTCACCTCCCTCTGCGAGACGGCGCCGCTGCCGCTATGCGCCTCGGTAGGGCCCATCCGCGCCGTCTCGAGCGGCGTCGGCATCGAACCGGACTGCTACGCTCGCAATATTGAGCTGGCCAACACCATCATCTTTGAGGGCGCCTCGAGCTTCATGCACATCATCGCCATGGCCATGACCATCATCATGATCCTACACATCCGCGGCAAGTTCACCGCCGTCGGCCGCAAGGAGATCCTCGCCTTCTTTTACTTCTACATGCTGCTCAGCTTCTTCTCCCTCATCGTCGATGCCGGCGTCGTGCCCCCTGGCTCTGACCCCTACCCCTACTTTGTCTCCGTCCAGGCCGGCCTCACCTCGTCGCTCGTCACCTGCCTGCTCATCAACGGTTTCGTTGGCTTCCAGCTCTACGAGGACGGCACCCCGTTGTCCGTCTGGCTTTTGCGCCTCTGCTCCTTCGCCGCCTTTGCCATCTCCTTCCTCGTCTCTCTGGCTACCTTCAAGTCGTGGGCCGGCCTGGGCCCCGTCAACACGGTTGGACTCTTCACTGTCTTGTACCTGCTCAATGCCATCCAGCTGGTCGTCTACATCGTGATGCAGGTCATGCTTGTCGCTCGCACCCTGCAGGACCGCTGGCCGCTCGGCGACATCGCCTTCGGCGTGTTCTTCTTTGTCGTCGGTCAGGTGCTCCTCTACGCCTTCAGCTCGACCCTCTGCAACGCGACCTCCCACTACCTGGATGGTCTATTCTTCGCAACAATCTGCAACTTGCTAGCCGTTATGATGGTCTACAAGGTATGTGATCTTCCTTTCAGGTGGTCTCTATCCTTTCTTTCACCGCATGAACTAATATGTTTCTGTCCAGTACTGGGATTCCATCACGAAGGAAGATTTGGAGTTCTCCGTGGGAATGCGAATGAACAACTGGGAGGTCAAGGACCTGCTTCCCGAAGAAGACCGCCGCACGACCATCTACATGGACGACCCGAGCCCCTACGCGCAGTCCAGCGCCTACGACCGCGGATACTCGCCGTCGAATGGCAACCGTATGTCTCGATACTAGGTGGTGGCGGGCGTGTCGCAAACGATCGCCAATGATACGAGGAGGTAATTTACACGCATATATACATTTATAAATATTGTGCATGGATTCATGAGGGACGGCACACTTTGGGAAAAAGGAGAGCGGGGCGTGAAGGCTCATCACACACATTGGAATTCCCTGGGTAATATCAACAACAGGAAGCGTCCTGTCATGCATTGGCGAAGGGGTTTATGGCGTTTTTTAGCTTATATTGAATGCTTAATCGAATAGTTCCAGAACAGCGGCCTGGATATGAATATATTCAGGCGGCAGTATGATAAAACATTCAATAATCGAAACCATGGTTTTACTGGTTTACCCTACTGTTTTGTAGTTTATCAATGTCTGATGTGTACCGTTACCGTAGATCAAGATCCGAGTGTCGCAGCAAGACTTTGGATGCTAAGCTCGGCTGTGAGACTATTGCCTAGGGCATAGCTAGACGGCCGTAGGACCAGTGAGAAAGAATCCTACTCATAGATCGCATGCGAGATGTCCGTTCATCAGTGTCGCTAGGGTCCGTAGAGCAACTTCAGAGTCGCAACATCAGCTTGTCGCATCCGCTGCCCACGCATAGACACTTGCAGCATGTCTAATCGGCAAACTCTGACTCTGCCTGGCTGCCACCAGGTGTTGCTTGGCCATGGGATGGCTCTAGTAGTGACAGTATAGCACTGGGCAGGCGCACCTTCAGGCGGACACAGTAGCCTGTATCCTTGGCAGCCCAATGGGTGTGTAGTGTAGGAAGGTAGAGGATTGTTGGTCATCGCAGCGGGAGGAAATCACTGCTTCAGTCAGCTTCATCGTCCCCGAAGCTCAGCTTGATCTTCTTGGCCTTCTTCTTGGCTCCTCCTTTAGAAGGCTTCGGGTTTGTGGTCGTGGTCGCTTTCTCCTTCTTGTTCTTATCGCCATTGCTACCACCCGCGATCGCCCTGGCCGCCTCCACAGCCTGCGAGACCTCGCGCTCTTCCTTCTCGTCGTCGTCGCCGCCTATGACGCGGCCCACCTTGCGCTTCTTGGAGGCGCCTATGGCGGCCGCTTCCTTTACCGGCTGTTCCTCCTTCTCACCCTTTTCCTCGTCACCCTTCTTGTTCTTCTTGGCGTCATCGTCACCGTTATCGTCCTCGTCGGTCGGCAGCAGATCGCCCGCCGTCTTCATGTCCACGACGTTGCCCGCCGCGTCCAGCACCAGCGGCGCGTCCTCGGCCTCCTCGCTGGCGGTACGCACGCGCGCTGTCCGCCGGCGTGCGGCGAGCATGGGGTCGGGCCCGCCGTCGCCGGGGGCTTGGTGCTGGCCGCGGAGGCGGGCGAGGAAGGGCGGCAGGGTCTGGTCGTAGGTCAGGTTCTTGGCGGTGATCTTGTCGGACATGTTGGCGCAGGGGGTGGGAGGAGGTTGCGAGGTTTGCTGCTGTAGATTGGAGGGAAAGGGAAAACAATGATCAATAATTAAAGAGGGGAGGGAAACGAGCTGTTGCTAGAGATCTTGAATTCGCGACGGCATACGATGCTGGTGGGTTTTATGAGGTATGTAGTAGCTATGTTTTCCGGTGCCCACGTCTGGGTCTGGGAAAAGATACCAATGACGGAACGTGGGGCCGTTGCTTGAACTGGTGCACTCCCTGTCACTACGACTACGGTTCGAGTTGTCCTCCTATAACCAGCATGTACTTGAGTATTCGTTTCTTTTGGCATATTTGATCCTCAACCCAGATGTGCTACTATTTGATTATGCCATAATAATAACATGATTGCGAATTGTTTCCTGATCCTACCTATCCATGAGCCATCCCTTTCCCAAAAGAAGTGCAAACATGCTCTGGCAATATGTCCGGAGCTATCTAACCAGATAGGATGGGCAACAGGTACCAGGCCCCCAACTCGTTCCATTCTTCAACTCACGGATTCTCCTCGGCCAGAGCCTCGGTTCTAGACTTACTGTTTGGATCCAAGTACGGCTTCTCCGCGATGCCGACCGCACGATGACCGTAGCGTTCCCCCAGGCCATCATAGTCATGCGTGGCGCTATGGAAGACGCTGCGGTTGTCCCAGATAGCTGCAGCGGAGAGGTTTTCAGTCTTGCCTGCCTAACTGTACGCCGACAGCGGCTCTGCGGGGAAAAAGGCAAGTTGCCAGCCTGCCTGCTAGAAAACTTACCAATGTCGTTCTCATTGCGCCATTTGAAGCGGACCTGCAGGTCGTGGCTTTCAGCCAGCGTCGTGCGGAACTTGCGCAGCAGCTCGTCGGATTCGGAATCAGTCAGCTCGTTGATGGCCTTGGGGAACGGACCGAGGGCGTAGATGCTCTTCCAGCCCGTGACGGGGTTGGTGCGGACGACGGGGTGCACGGCCTCGAGGGCGTCCCCGACATTGTTGGGGCTGCCGCGCGGCTCCGTGTAGATGCGGACACGGTCCGGATGCGCCGCCGCGGCGCGCAGGAACCCGTGCCCCGAGAAGCGCGCCGTGAGGCCCTCGAAGAAGCGCTGGTAGGGCCGGGAGAAGCGGTCGTACAGCTCGCACCCGGAGGCCCAGAGGGTGTCGCCGCCCGTCGAGGGGAGCTGCGTCAGCCGCAGCGACGTGTAGTCGGACGGGTTGGGCTCGAACTGGATGTCCGAGTGCCAGATGTCCGCGGCGTACCGGCGCTCCGCGGTCTGCCTGGATTTGAAGATGGACTTAAACGCCTGCGAGCTGATGGTGCTGATCTCGGCGTCCGCTACGCCGAACTCGGACGTGTTGTTGAGGATCGGGTGGATGTGCAACGTCGAGGTGGCCGGCTTGCCCGTGAGCTGGCCGAGGCGATGGATGAAGCCCTTTTGGAGGGCGTCGGTGAGGTTGTTCTGAGCGCGGAAGAAGACCACGCCACGCCTAGAGACTATTTCGCTGCGCTGTCAGTTTCTATTCCATAGCGAACGTAGGAAAGGCTTTTTGTTGGAGCTGTACTCGTGATGGCCAAGTCCCGGAGTAACTCATCCGCGTTCGTGGTATTCAACAGGTCGTCCACAATATTCACACCGAGGTACTCTCTACCGATCAACGGGGTCGTCTCTTCGTAGGTAAACTTGTCTAAGGCCCCGCTAGGGTGTAGAGGCTCAGGGTACGCTGTTACGCCCTCCGTGGTTGTCTCCCCTTTGGTGTGCAGGCCGGGGATGGGCAGATCGGAATGAATTGCAGGGGCCATGTTGTGATTAGGACCAGATTCCACTCTTGGCAATAAGTATCAGATAGATATATCCTGCCGAGTTGAGCTCTTCTATTTTTCAGATCGTTAAAGGACGATCTTTATACTTGGCTATAGCCAGGCAAGGTTGTCGATACAGTTGCCATGAACCCCCAGCCAGTATGAGGCAGAATGGGGACGCGGGGAAACCGATCACGCGATCGCATCTCCATTCCAGCACGCAAGTAGCACGCAACAGCACGTCTGTCGCTTGTATGCTTCTCTGATTGGTGAATTTGGATGTTCATGATAGCTGTTACCGGATCTCGACCAGTGAACCCGTGGTGATTGTTGCGCGACATGGGGAGCCTGCAGCATACCCCAGAGGAGCGGAGAGCACGAAGAAATTATTGATCAGCAGTTTATGGCTTGCTGCTCTTTCGGTTTTCAGTCTTCCTGGGTCTCACATGCCGGTGCCTCGTCAGTTGGGCCGTTTCACGGCGGGCAGCCTGTCCCAAAGTTTGTCTATTTACGACAGCGTCATTGACAGACACCAGCAAGAAATTATGTAATCCAGCTCTATGGCGCAAGCACATGTATAGGCTATATATTTTATATTCGTGGCAACAGATAAAGTAGCACATATGATCGTCTCGAGTAACCTTGGGGCTGTGTGGGAGAAAAAATTGCGAATCAGGAGTCGACAGAATTCTGTAACACAACAAATTTCATGAAGCAAACAGGTTCCAGAACAGTCCGGTCCAATCTCAACGATGGTCAGCCGCAAGTTCCTTGGAAGTATGTGTATGCCAATCGAAAATAGGCAAGGTAACATTGTATAGCCCCAAGGAAGTTGAGGTGTCTATTCACCCTTCAAGCAGTGTAGTGATTCAGACTGATGGAGCGAGCCACGATAACATTAGTTTGCGATTCGATCATGATCGAATGAGGATTAAAGGGAAGGAGAGAGCTTCAAAAATGAAAAATTAAAAGAGAGATCAAACAAAAAAATACAAAATGCAGTGTAAAGCGAAATCGAGTAAAGGCGTCGAGGAACAGGGGCATAGGAGCAGAACAAGTGCAAAAAGTAAAAGATTTGATCTAGCATCTCTTGGTTTCGATCCAAGGACCTCCGGGTTATGAGCCCGGCGCGCTTCCCCTGCGCCAAGATGCTTTTACCAACTTATTGATGGGAAAAAAGCAGCTTACTGGATTACATGTCAGATCATTAAAAAACACACTAAAAAACTGTGGGCTGTTCCGTCGCTTGTCCACCATTCCATTCCACCCATCAGCTTACATTTTCAGGGGCTTGCGGTTCAAGAGAAAGTTACGAACATTGACCCAGGGGTATCTACGGTGTTTCGGACTCAACCAATGAGTAGCCAAGTGATAGCATGGCTCATTTGAGCTAAAGGCTGGGAGGCAAATTAATTTCTTTCTATATCACTCGTCTGTCTGTATGTATCAGGTGACCCGTGACAATTGAGGCACTGAGACGGATTGAGCTGGTTGCCAAAACTGCCACCAGTGTGCTACTTGTGTCACTCGGCTCGAGGCACTGGCCAACTGCATTGAATATTGGCTGAGGTTCCATATATGGCACCATCAAGTCAGTATAGATCATCAATACTCGGAAAATGCTACGATAAGATCAGACTTTGGATTGGACCTGGCAGCAGACACAGTTTCATACGTAGTCGTGTCTCCATGCTCATGGCGGAGCGCATGCTACACTCCAGCTTACCCAGAGGTATGCAATATCAGAGAATAGGAGCGGGTAGGGTCAAGAGCAATTAAGCGTCAAGAACAAGATCAGACTTTGCGATAGGAAAAAAGTTGCCTCTGAATCTACCAAAACGTTGTCTTGCAAACATTGTGCCCATGAAACCGGTTGCTACTTGTGTCTTCCTTTCGACAGCAGTAGCATTATCGCGAACAGCATTGGCACGAACCAGGCCCCATTGACGACATTGGACGCGAATCGTCTTCATATTATACGTTATTCATATTGCCCCTCTGTTACTACAGTGCTCAGTACTAACCCAAACCCAAGAAACAAAAGTTTTCACCAACAGCAAAGCTCAGGTCGGGTTATTGGAAGAAGATCGAGGATCACATTCTCAAACGTACGAAGCATCGTGGCGGGCCTAGTCTGTTGTGCTCAGTAAAGATGAGGAAAAGGCAGGAGGCATTCTTGCGAAGCCTGCAGGGCCGCCGTCCCTTCATGGCAAAAGAACCAGCGAGCGACACGCCAGCCGACGACCACTCTGCCGGGACACAGTCAGAAGAGGAAGCGAAAAGCGACACTGTCGGCTCACCGAGCTCCCAGGAGCAAGGTCTTCTCAAGGAGCCCTCGGAGCACGAAGAAAAAGGATGCCAACATGCCGAAGATACAGAAAGCAACAGTGCGACAACAACAGCATCCCCACCACAGGAATCGGAGCTTCAGGTGGCTGCTGCCACACCATCGGAAGAAGCGAAGATCGAACCTTCTGCTAGCTCTCCTTCCCAAGAATCTGGCCCAGAGGAACCCTCGTCGCAATCTATAGAGAGCAGCGATACGCCGAGAATAGCAATATCCTCGCTGTTGCAAGAACCAGACCTCTCAGTCGCCACCGCCAACTTCCTCGCCACGTTGAAGAACCTCAAGTTCCTGACCCTGCCAAACCCGTGCATAACCCCCTACGGGAAACAGCAGATCCGCGCCCTGACGTCCGCAAGCTGGCCCGCGCAGGAGCTCCTGCTCGAGTCCGTCCAGGGCACGCTCGACGCCCCGGGCCCCCTGGCGTCGTTCGACGGCATCCGGCTGTTGGACGAGGACGAGGAGTGTCTCACCGACGCCGTCAACGCGGCGGCGTACTGTCTGACGGCGATCATGGTGCAGATGGGACTAGTGGAGGGGGAAGGAGAGGAGGAAACGACAACAGCGGAGACAAAAGGCGATGGAAATTGCCGCCCTGCCATCGACAGCGGCAAATACAACAACGATCTCTTAGTTGCATGGACAACTGCACAAACTCTGCACCACCGGTTCGAGAGCGCCCACGAGGCCGTACACGAGCTGACAGAGACTCTGGGGGAGGTCCTCACCAAATACGGCGTCAAGTGCACCGAACCGGCATCCGATGCCTCGTGGCCAATGACACCAGCGTTGCCTGCTGCGAGTAAGAACGAGGAGACCCATCCTGAGCCGGACGGTCTCATTGCCCAAATCATAGAGCGAATCCAGGCCTTCGTTGGGGCCCTTCTCCTGCCACCCGAACCGCAGAAGGAAGAGGAGGGGGAAAAGGAGGAGGAGGAGGAGGAGGAGGAGGAGGATGAGCCGTTAACGTTAGGCCACGCCGACGACGACGCCGACGGCAGCCGGGAGTTTCTCCGCGACGAGCTGGAATACCAGTATCTGACGCATCGATACCCTCCCACCAAGAATTTCAGCAGCAGGGAACCGAAGCATCTCAGCTACCACAAGGAAGTGGAGCGGAGATTCATGGACCTACAAGCAAAGTTTGACAAGAGGTATCAAAGCCATCCGCACTTGCATAGAGGCACTGGCCAGCTGCTATTTCGCCGCCAGGTAGAAACACGCATCTTGCTCCATCGAGGATGGCAGTCTAGCCTGAAGAGTAAAGGATCGGGAGAAGTTGGCGAAGGCAAGATGACGGAATCGCATGCTAAGACCAAAGAAAAGACACAAGGTGCATATAAGCGAGAGCCGGAAGTACTGAAGATCTAATGGACACCCCACCCTGGGACTGTGACCCCTTGCAATGAGGAGGGTCACTTGAGGGACGAGTACCATGTTGGATACCTTGGGTGGCCTGGCTTGAACGAGAACGTCAGTGGTTGATCGAGGTTGGTGTGGCTTAAGTTGTATTGGCTTACCGGCGTTTAAGTTATATACAATCTTATCAATTGCAGTCAGATCTAAGTGCAAGTGATGTCCCAGGGTTCATATTCGAGATGGTGTCAGTTCAGACATTTGATGGCCATGGGGGATTTCACACTTAGCCACGAAAACTGTCTGTAGATTCAGTCTATAAAGTTGAGGCAAAAGCATTTATGATTTGCGAATAATTTTCCCTTGCTCATGCTTGAGGTTACCCATGTAGTTCGACGACGAACTACATACTGCTGCATTATGGCCCATCATCTTCTGCGCAGTGTTGCGGAGGCTCTTATGAACTTTTGGCGGCGAACACAGGGTTTCGGGAATGCATGTAAGACCATAAGCCGTCCTCAGTCTGAAATCACAACCTCCCTCTCTTGGCCATTGTGCTAAAATCCGCAAAGGGACGCCCAACTCCAACGCATGCAACCATAATTGATCCTCGGTCTCAACGCCATGCAAAGCAAATGATATATGATCATAACGTGAAGTGTCATGAAGAGGTCGTTAAAGAGTAAATGACAAGAAAGCATCACAAGTAGATGCCGACCCACGAAGGCTTGGTACTAACATCGGAATCACAGCCGTCAACAGCACAAAGGGTCTTTGTGGCTCTGTTGGGGTCCGGCTTGAACCCAACCTTGTGGGGGAATTTGGCTGTCGTGGTTTTGCGGTTCTTGTTCTCGTAGCATCTCTTGCAATAGACGTGGCCACATGCTTTCACAGCCCAGAAGTGGCATTGGGGATCCCTTCGAGTCTTTGCCTTCTTTGCGGGCGGCCCATTCTCCGAGGTCTCGTCAGGATCGTATGTCAACTCCTCCTCGCAGCTGGGACAGATGAGGATTTCTTCACCGCCAGTATCACGCGTGAACCCAGCCTGAGCCTTTCCGGGGGGTTCGTGCTGGGGCTTGAGTGGTCCAGCTTGTCCAGCTCGAGGCTGGAAGGGATGGGCTTCGTAGTTAAGATGGACATGGCCAAAAGCCATGGGATTGGCGTTGTAGTTGCCTCCATCGCCCACACCCATGATCAGGAGGTCGTCATCATTAGCTGCATTAGGAGCACCATTATCGTGGTTGCCCATACCAAAGAGGCCCCTCATAGGAATCCGGTTGAAGAAGTTTAGAAATTGCTGCTGGGCAGCCATCACCGGCTGCATTGGCTGTGGCACTGGGAGAGGCGGGAGTTGCCGACCACCAAAGTTGTTAGGTGTCGGGGTGCGGTTGTTAGCCATGCCACCGTTACCATTAGGAAGCCGCTGGGCACGCTGAGCGTGGTGGTGGTGGTGATGATGATGGTGATGGTGGTGATGTGCGTTACGTCGGGATGCCGACCGACCTCGCAGTTGATCGGGATTTGCATTCTGTCCATCCTCAGAGTCCGAGCTTAGCTCAATCACGGGTTGGTTACCGATGTAGTTGCTATCACTGCGATTTAGCCGTGGGGCATTGTCCCGGTGTTGGGATTGTCTTCGCCTTGCGTTCTGAGATTGATTGATTTGTTCATCTCCATCGTCGCCCGTCAAGTCAATCACTGCGGGTACTGATGCGTTGTTCCTCGAATTCACGGCGCTAACACTTGGACGAACTTCAACGCCCACCAGCTCGTCACGCTGGGGTCGCGTATGCCTGCTGAAAAGGAAGTCCATGATGGGTAGATCTTGGTCGAAACCGGGTATCTGTCCAGGGTTGCGCCTTGGTTGCGGCACCTCAAACACTTCGTCGTCTTCGTCGGTCTCCGAATCTTCAACACTAACCACGTCGTCGGTGAGATAATCTGAAACGTCGACTGAGTTACGGGGTTCGTGCAACCGATCCGGTAACAGACTAGGATCGCTCTCGTCCTCGTCAAAGAGACTGTCGGGGGCCTCGTCTGAGTCGGAAATCACGCCCAAGTCAACGTAAGCAGGCGGAGCGGGCGGCCAGACACCAAACTCCTCAGGGTCACGGTGCTGGCGTACAAAAAGAGGCCCGTTGGGCAAGAAGAAATGGTGGTCGTCGTTGTCGGGTTCAGAGTCGGATGCTGGCAGGTGAGGAGAATCAATCTCGGACTCGGAAAGAGACTCGGACAGATGGTTTTCTGAGACTGTAGTTGCCGACGGTGATTCCCGGTGATGCCTCCAGTCAAATGCAATTCGAGCCTCGAGGCCGAGAGCGTTGTCTTCGCTGTCTGTACTGAGTAAACTTTCGGTGTCTTCTGCACTGTCTCCAAGGCGGAGGTTGACGTTGTCCTCTTCTTCTTCTCCTGATTGAATCTCGTTGATGGTTACTTCGGAGAGGGCGTCGGAGGAATCGAAGTCCGAATCGTTGGCTATGGTCGAGGAGTATTCTGAGGCCCTTAAGTATGGCGTGGGTGATGGTAACGGAGAAAGCGATTCGGCCATAACTTTATTTGAAGTGTCTCCCAAGCCAAGCTGCTCATGCGCGAAGCACGGAGCCGCTTGCCTATTGGTGGGGGTTTCTGGCTTCTGTGCTTGCCGACACGCTCTATTGACTCACTGGAGAATACACATTGTCAGCACCAGAATTTTACTTGTCAGAAAGCATTCAGGTCAGGTAAAAGTGAATATGACATAGGGTTTCCTAAGGACTCGGTTGGATAGGACTAACGAGCCTCACCCTGTGCCAAATAAATCGTAGTACGGTAGAGGGGCAATTGGAGCAAGTTAAGGGTAATGGTGGGCGACTATGGATCGGACTAAGCATACCTCCAAAATGATGGCTAGAGTAAAGCCGGCTCTGTTACAGCCTTGCTCGCATTTGCATGGCGGCGTCTACCTAGGCAAGTGCATCCAGCAGCGCAGCCTGGCCTTCAACACACTGTGACAGGACGCCGCAAATTGAATGCCAGGGTGTAGGCAAGTGTTTGGGCTTGGGGGCGGCTGGTATGGAGGGAAATGAAGAGAGTGAAAGGACACAACAGGCAGGGAAGGCAAGTTGGTGGTGATGTTCTATGTTGTGACGGGTGAAGGAAAAAAAGGAACGAATGTTGTTTGGTCGCGCATGACGGCCTGGATGTTGGGAACGGGAGCGGAAGGTGCCTTCCTGTTCCTTTCAATCCGTTGGTTGCCCTTTTCGCTTTCGCGCCTTTCGCCTCCCGCCTCCAGCTGCCCAGATCCCTTTGGTAAAAAGGAGGTCATCGGTGGTCACACAGGACGTGCCACATCTGGCTCACTGGCTCACTGGTTGTGCAGGTACTTTAGGTGAAGTACCTGCCACTACATGCTCTAGTCTGCTTGTTTGTACCTGCTTGCTACCTTGCCCGAACAGCCATTAGGTTGGGGTAGTAGTAGTAGTAGTCAATTGTAAACACCGATCTCCGACAGTTCTATTGAATACCGAAATATCTGCAGAGCTGAGGGCTATCATGTCACCCTTCTTTTAGAGATGCGATGTCTTCGGGGTGCCATGCCTGTTGATGCATCGAGAAGAAGTGTTGCTCTGGAAACGTTGCTTAATGTGTTGCGCCTCAATATATTCATTCCAGTAGCCCAGTGGCTGGTATATAAGATATTGACATGTAGATGCTCATTGGACCGTCATTCCCTCCTCAGCGGTCCTCTATCTCGCATCATTGCCGAACTGTCTACTCCTTGAATTATTGCCCAATGTGATTGAATTGCAGTTAATTTGCATCGTTGAGAGTCATGGAAATAGTTGAACAGACGGAAAAACTCGACTTTGCTAGATGTATAACCTTCTATATTCAATATTTAATATTCAATACCTGTATATACAACAGCACCCCTATCGTAGTCACGAAACGGCTTTGCATTTGTGGATTTGATGGACTCGGTTGAGCGCAAACTTGCGTATAAGTCGACATGCTCAATCACTTTTAACAAGATGTGTCTTCTTGTAAAGTCCGATCCTGGAACAATATGAGGAGCAAGCAGCCAACTGTACTGTGTATCGTGCCTGGCGTCACTGGCAAATTTCTGTCAGGTCTTTCTACCACCATGTGCTTCTCACTTCGACCTTTACCGTCCCTGCCTTTTTGGCGTATTAGCGCCGTCAGTTGCCGTGAATGATTTCCGCTGAAACCACCTGGGATCACAGAGCATTGTCTTTACGTGTTACGTCTCGTCCTCGGCTCCATATGATCTCGGGAGACTGGCTCTCAGCGAGCATGTATGGCCACCAGGATTGCAACTCTGAAGGCCATCAAGGGACATAGACAGACTTGGAGATCAAGCCTCAGAGCTGCTCGTTCTTTGTTGCATCAGCTACCGGTCAGTCGGTTGCGCCAAGTTTCTTTGCGCGATCCAGCGCGATATCCACCATGGCGTGGATGGCCTCCTGCTCCTCCTCCTCGGGGTCGCCCCGGTCTATCCTCCTGCGCATGTCCTCCATGACGATGGGCCGGCTCCGGCCGTTGACGAACACGACGTATCGCAGACCGGGGAACCTTTGCTCGTATTCGTCATTGAGCGCCTTCAGCTTCTCGGCCTCCTCCGCGCCCCCCTGATTCAGCTGCGCCTGCTCGGCTTGTGACTGGGCCGACTCGACTTTCTTGGCCCCGAGCCGCGGGTGCGAGCCCAAGATGCCGTGTAGTTTCTTCTTGTGCTGCTGTTGCGAGCTGGGGGCGCTGGAAGAAGAGGAGGAAGAAGACTGTGAGCAGAGCGACGTCATCAGCGAACCGACGTGTCGTATTAAGGCAGCGTACGAGGCGAACGGTGATTCTGGTGCCGGAGCCGATTCTGCATCAAGGCCACCATCGGGAGCAGCAGGTGCACGCTTCGGCCGCAAGGTCGGGAGGACGATGGTGTGGAGTTCGGTGGATGGTTCGAAAAGTGTGTCCAGCACCGCGAGCTGGGTTTTGATCGGCGCTGTTGACAATGAAGCGATAGGGGGGAGCGAAGGAGGAGCAGCGGCTTTAGGAGGGGCGGCGGCGGCGGCGGCTGCGGGTGTGGCCGCCGGCGCCGCTGTGGATGACGAAGAGGCCCCTGAAGACTCCATGAACTCGGACAGTGTTCGGCGCGGTTGTAGTTCGACGTAGGGCGGCGTGTCTACGTTCCTTCGCTCCTTGGTGGTGAAGCCAACGCCGAGATCGTTGTGGTTTGGTATGCGTTTAATGCGTAACTTGAGTTCCATGGGGGTGAATTGAGGCATTTTGAGTGGTTCGTCACGTTATGATATCGATATCGTTCCAACATGGTCCTCATTCTGCTCACTTGATACCCGCTGGGCACTCTTGCGCCAATACGCCCCGCTGAATGATGGCCGCTAATCGATCCATAGACGGGCTTTCTCCCAATACAGTAGCGTCTAGTCTGCTATCCCAAGTGTTTTGCAACGAAACTTGCCAGGGACTGACGCAATTTGCTCCATTACATGTACCCGGCATAGGAAGAAGTGGTGGCTACAGAGTACTCCGTACTTCCGCTGTCTATCAAGGGAGTGACAACAAATCTCGTACTTGCTCCTCCGTTCGATTCTTATGTTTATCGGTCGCCAACAATATCTCTTGATCTTGATGGCGATTGATGTGTATCGTAGATCAAGATCTGTTAATGATATGCTGGCCAGTCCGTCCAGGTAAAGAGTTTTCGGCATTCATTGTTCCTGTCGTCGTACTGATATCTCTACTGCACGATAGCGCATTATTTGTTGGTAGCGGCGCTGTTGCCGTAGGACCATTCAAATGCTGTCCCTTCTGTCCATGTTCCTGGCTAGGTAGGATGGCAGGGCAGGCTGGGTAGCTGCTGTTGCGGCTGCTGCAGCTGGCGGTGACTCCCTGAAGTAACCTTAAGCACAGGCCTGGCCTAAACCGTGTGGGACTCCACTATGGATTTTTAGAGCTGCTATGCACGCGGCGAGATTGATCAATCGATTAGCTCTTGACCTCTCATCCATACTTTTTTTATTGATTGCGCCAGCCGCAACAGCACAACAGCATCACATATCTACACGCTCAAGTCAATATGTTGTGCGCAATCTCAGGCGAGCCTCCGGCGGATCCTGTCATCTCCAAGCTCTCAGGTATGTCCTTTACTTCATTCGCTGTCTCGCTAACCTATGCTTCGTGCGCGCCGGTACTGACTTCTTGGCTGAAGGCAATGTCTTCGAGAAACGCTTGATCGAGAAGTGGATTGAGGAGAATGGGAAGGATCCCATCACCGGCGAAGACCTGACCATCGACGACCTCATGCCTGTGAAAACGGCACGCGTCGTTCGCCCCCGGCCACCTGCTCTCACGTCCATACCCGCCCTGCTTTCCACTTTCCAGAATGAATGGGATTCCATGGCGCTCGAGTCTTTCACCCTGCGCGAGCAGCTACAACGCACAAGAGAAGAGCTATCCACGGCACTATACCGGAATGACGCGGCGGTCCGTGTCATCGCTCGCGTGACCAAAGAGCGCGACGAAGCAAGAAACGCACTCTCCAAGGTCTCGGTTTCCAACGTTAACAATGCCGCTGCTGCCCAAGCGGGGGCCGAAGCCATGGCAATCGACTCGGACGTTTTACCAGCTGAGATTGTTCAAGTGGTCGAAGATACCCAGAAATTGCTGTCCAAGTCACGCAAGAAGCGGCCGATTCCTCAGGGTACTGCGAGCTCAGCAGACATCAACTCCTACGTCCTTCAAGCAGATTTGGCTACTCCTGTCGTAGAGACCACAACATTTTCCTACCAGAACGGCCTTGCTATTATTGCCGGGCAAGACGGTAAAGTCTGTATTTACGAGCCTGGGCGGGCAAGTGTAAACTTCGAATTCCAACTCAAAGAGCCAGTGACCGCAAGCACCTGGGTAGATGATAAGACCGTTTTGGCCACAGAGAGTGGCTCGGTCAAGGTCTTTGTCGAAGGGGAGATGATCGGCGACTTCTCTGAGCATGCAGGGCCTGTAACAGGCCTTGCCGTTCACCCGAGTCGGCAAATCTTGGCTTCGGTGGGCTCAGATTTGAGCATTGTATTCTACGATCTTAAGGAGAACAAGCGCGCAGCTCGTGTGTTCACTGATTCCGGTAAGTCAAAACCCATCCTCCGCTCCATTCTCATGTCAACTCGGCCTCTAACTATTCGCACTAGCTTTGACAACTTGCGCGTTCCATCCCGATGGTCATCTTTTGGCTGCCGGCACCGCGTCGGGCGAGATCAAGGTCTTCATGACGGCTACATGCGAGCAAGCTACTTCCTTCTCGCTGGGTGCGCCTGTACGTGCTATTGTCTTTTCGGAAAACGGATTCTGGTTCGCTGCAGCGGGTGAAAACGGAAACTTTGTTACGATCTTCGATATCCGAAAAGAAGGCGACGCTGCCAAGGTTAAGACGTTCGAGGTTGATGGCACAGTCGAGAGTATAGCATGGGACTATTCACAGCAGTTTTTGGCCATTGGCGGGTCTACGGGCATAATGGTGCAGCACTACGCAAAGAGCAGCAAGACCTGGAACGAGATCTTGAACAAGTCAGACTTTCCGGCGAAGATCCTCGAGTGGAACGCCAACGCTACACAACTGGTGGCTGCGGATCAAGGTGGCAAGCTTGCCATCTTTTCGACCAAGGAGTAGTGGCTTTTGGTGTCGCGAAGCAAGCCAAAATATTTCCGTGTAGAGCAGCTCAACAGGGAAATTAGGGGGGTTTGGGCTGCTGTGAGGGACAAGGTCCCTGGATGGCAGAGTCAGACTACTGGACACGAATAGCGAAACAGGGATACAGTTTAATCCCTTAATTATTTTTCGGCAAGCAGCGTTTTCTAGTCTAGTATCGTTCTGTCTCAGTAGACTACGTGAACAGGACAATTGAATACTTGGAGCCAATGACCGAACAGAGTAGTAGGCATGGACAATGCAAATAATCGCCCTTGTGGACGATAATAATCAATACCTAACCCAGCATGGAACGTCCGCCACTTGGTGATAAGTCCCAAGGCAAACACATAAAGTGACCCAATATGCTAACTTTTAGCCTTCTTGTCGAGGTATCTCCTCACATGCTAAGCCCAGGGGATTCCATCAAGTTCGTCCAGGTATTCTTCGTAGAAATGGGTTTCCTCGTCATCTTTTGCTCCGTCGCCCGGCGACTTGGTAGCACCGCCCCCGAACAGGGCCCCGAAGTCGGTATAGACGTCGTCCATGCCGTCGTCGCTGAGATCGGCATACCGATAGTCGTCCTCGAAGACGGGGAACGCGGTCGACTCTTCGGCCTCGTCGTGGTGGAGAGGTGTCATGATGCTTGTGGTGGGCGGCTGGATAGCTCTTGGGGAAGGGTGCTGTTGCGAAAGGGTCAGGGAACTGGAGGAGCTAGCAGCAGCAACAGGTCTTTCGGGGTCATCCTTGTTGGACTGATGGGGTGATATATGGCCGCCGCCGGCAGAGGCGCCAGTCGTATGCGGCTGCCACACGCGCGGCATGGACATCCCCGCGGCGCTGCCTCGCCCGGGGAACATGGCCCCCGTGGACGCCGTCACCAGCTGCAGGCCGTGGCCCATGACGCTCATGTCCGCCATGCGCCACATGCGGTCGTGGCCCCGGTTCACGGCGGCCTGCCGCACGTTGAGCCGCACGCGGTTCAGGATGGCTGCCTTCCGCACCATGGCCGTCTGGTGCCCGGCCTTCTTGGGCCCCATGGCGGCGAACTTGAGGAAGCGCGACAGCACCGGCGTGTCCTCGCCCGTTTCCCGGTTCAGGATGTGCGTCGCGGGCAGCGAGTAGGGCTGCGAGAGGCGCGAGGTGATGAGGCGGTGACGCAGGCGCCGCTTCTTGCAGGGGAGGTGGCCGGTGTTCGGGCCGTCGACATCGTGGGGGGCTCGGTGGCGCTTGGAGATATCCGGGCCCGCGTCGTCGTTGTTGTTGCTTCTTGTGGACCCTGCTTCGCCTCTCGATCCGCTCGTGCCTGAGTTGTTGCTTTTACGTGTGTTGCTCGGAGGAATGGTGGGCGTCTTGCCTAGGCAGCTGCTGTCTCGTTGTGACGAGGATATCGCACTTATCGAGCCCGATTTTGCAGAGTCAATGTCCAATCGGTGACGCCCGTCTTTCATTGAGCCCGTGCTGCCAGGTTTTGATATAGAGAGGATGGCTCCATCTGGCATGGTAAGGGTGAAGGTATCTTTGTCATCATCAATGGATGATGGAACTGAGATGCTAATTCCGAGCAGTTGCAATGTCGGAACTCCAGCTGTTTCGGGCAGTCTCTCTCCTTCTATCGCAGGACTGGCCCATGGTTCGGTAGGCTCACACGGATTATGCTGGCGGCACAGCTCGACGGCCGCCATAGTACTGCGATCTGCTTTAAGGACCCCCAAGATAAAAATGGAATCAGTCCTCGGAAGCCCTCGGCCACCTAATGGCTAATGATCGTTCCCTATTTTTGATCCAATGCTGCCCGGACTACTACTGCCTTTTACCGGTGCGCGCTCTCACGCGCAAGGGCGGGAGCTGCCACAGCTGAGTGAGACCGGGTGTTACGCAAGGAAGTATACCATGTTGGCTGAGCTTCCCTCGTTTCACGCCGTGCGCCGGTCCCTCACAGTATTAGGTAGATCAAGGAAGGCGACCAAAAAAAAAGAAAAGGACGTGAATCTGTGTGATTGAGGTTCGTCGTAACACCTCGGGGATTCCCGATTCCCTGTCCAGCGTGAACCGCAAATAGCCGGCTGAGGGAGGCAGACAGGTCAGCGGTGACAATACGTGTGCATTTGGAGACTCCGAAATGAAGCTGGGGGGGTCTGGAGGCTTGATTGTATGTTGGGGCTTAGAATAGCGAACTGCAGCCCAGAAGCCCAAGAACGTGACGATCGTGAGAAATAATACGAAGACGCCAGCTACTTATAAAGTGAAAGAGTAATGCGAGAGCCACACGACACGACGGGCGAGCACAACAGATGCCTGCCGAGTGCGATTGATTTTAATGCGAGAGGGACATTGGCGGAAGTCCCGATTAGGTGTAGTGAGAGAGACAACCGAGAAAGATCGAAGAGAGGTGGCGCGGGGAGGGTGTGATCCTTTAGTAAACACCAGCAGGCGAGTAGAAATGCAATTTGTGATAGATGACCACCAAGCCACGTATACCCATCTGTCTCTCGTGGTCGGTGTAGGAGAGTGTGACTGGCGACTAATAGAAACAACCATTACCGTGCCTCCTCTGTCCCCGACTGGAAGAAGCTTTCCTGCGCATAAGCTTCGATCACGTACGGATATATGGATGTACAACTACAATGTGTGTGTGTGAGTACATCGTGTCTGTTCATCAGCCGCTCGCGCCCGGGGGCATGGGCATGGATAGCTGCATAAGTAGGTAGGTAGGTAGGTAGATTTTCTGTATGGAGTAGAGACGGTGGCAAGAGCCGGCGCCTTCTCTTGAATATTTGGCGATATTTAATATCCTATATAACCGATACATATAGATATGCCTCGCCCATTACTCGCACACTCGCGATCATTCCCAGTCTAAGCAAAGCGATTCGCTCATCCATCACATAGTCCAACTGGGTTACTGGGGTTTGTAGGTGTCGAATGGAACATGCGCATTGTAAACCACCGGAGATCCGATAGACGCTCATACATACCTCAGCTCCTCAGTACATACGAACCTCGACGTAGCAGGAGTAAAGGTAGTATCGATAAATAAATCCTTGTACGTTTCACCGTTTCACCGTCAAGTTCCAATGCTGCAAGGTAACTTTTTTTGTTCTGGGAGACTGGGCAAGTTGGTTGGTTCCTGGGGTCAACCCAGGCCCCTCATTTCAAGCACCCCAGATTTACTTCTTGTTTCCCCAGACCTCCAAGCAGCCAAGCTGCTGCTGCCAGGAAACGTAAGATCGGCAAACATGCAAGGCTTCCAGACGTTGCTCAGCTGCACCTGTCCTCTTTTTTTTTTCTTTCTTTTTTTTTTATCTCCTTGCCCCTATTTGCTGACAAAACCGAGGTCCAAATCCACTGACCGAGTTTACATTGCCAATGGGCTAGGCATCCAAGATACACACACTCATCAAACCGATGAGCCGTCGATTAGCTTACGTGCATACTTGTGTCCATGTCAATGTCAATCAAGATGAATGGGAAGTCTAGCTACATGTACCGTACCCATTCCACGCCAACACCTACCGCGAAGGTTAGGCTCTGTGAGCGAGCAAGGATGTAAGGATGCTCGCTCCTACATGCCCAAGCCAATGGCTGCGGTCCTGGCGGTCACGCGGACAGCAGAAAAGGAAGATGACCACAGGCCAGCACGAGACTAGCGAGGCCATGTCTGGGGTTTGGGCACCTTGGCTCGAATGGCAAGCTTCCAATTGGCACCCATGCAGGCAGGCTAAGGTCAACAAGATGTGCGAATGCCATGCCATTTCTTCATGGCAATCTTGTTGGTCCAAGGAGGAATCGATCTGTCATAGGACCAAAGAACAAAGAAGCATCTTGCCATATTCACTATACGCATTACGGAGCCCTGTCCGTATTTATTAAAAGAAAGCAGCGATCAGAGTCGAGTGTGTCCTGCTCGATATTTGTGGCCAGATTGCCTAGGTAAATAAATACCTGGGGTTTCGCTTTCTGTCTCACTGCCGCCAAGACTCTTTGGATATCTGGTGTAGCACAGCCGGTAATTGCTTTTGCTGCACACGAAACGAGCAGATGAATCTATCTCGTAATCGAAACATGGATGATGTAAGTGATGGAAGCGAAGATTTTTCAAGGCAGCCATATGTCTTGCAAGGTGAAGAAGGTAGGCGTACCACCGGAACTTGACCCGTGTTGGTGACCGACGTGAGGTGGCACCTAGGTATCCTTTAGAGAGATCATAACTGCCAAGAAGAGGACTCCCGAGTCCTGAGATCGACTGGAGTGATGGTGTCCACTGAACCCCGGGTCGGGTTGGGCCGCAATGAGCCCAGAACGTGTCAGGCCACTGTTCTGGATGTTCAGCACAGTCGGATATTGCCGATGCAAGAGTGGCAGTCTTTTGGAGAGCCGGGAACTCCAGCAATGGCTCACAAATTCAGACTCTACAGTATGCACAATCTTCAACGTCTACATACAGTAGCAAGACACCGGCTTATTCCTGGTAACTGAAGCGAAAGGCCAATCAAAGTGTATATACATACAGAGTAGAATAGTTATCTATATATTTGCAGGAAAATGAATCATTCGATAATCCTTGATAGTCCAACAGGTGCTTTGAGGAAAAAGCCTCTTTATCCCAGATCAAAGGGGGGGGAGCATAATTGAACAACGTGCTTGATCTTAGGTAGACTATCGATGGCACTTTTCATTCAGTATACCTACATATATAACCTATGTACTCCATTGTAAAAGCTTTGATTGCAGGGAGTATATATTCTACGAAGAAGAAATAGCGGGCATTGAGTCGATCGAAGTGATGCTGAACCTACTGCCATCCCAAATTCAATGCCATTAGCGCACGATCATAGCCCACACCGATACCCATCCCCAACCCCACCAAGCAGCATCTGTCTATAGTGGTACCTGATCAGTCAGCTCAAGCAGTGACGACAGCGGGGTATTTCATCAATTTTAGCCAGCAACTTTGGCCAAGTTCTATTGAATTGCAGGAAAGAAACAAAGAAAACAGCATTTCATTCACCTTGACTTGATTCAAGAATACCGCATAACTCGAATCGCACGACTCAACTGCGCAAATTTAGTACTGACAGCTCACTTGTCACACAAACTCGAACGACTCACTGCGGCAAAGGCAAGGCAGCTACTATGCAGCTGGTCGGGTCAAAATCTTCCCAGCGCCTCAATGACGTTGGCGAAGGCAGCGTGTCGCTGCTCCCCGTAGAGCCCGAAGACATGTGGCACGCCAACAATTTGATATCACCCGAGGACATTATCAAGGCCCATGCCGTCCGCAAGGTCACTACAGAGTCCAAGACCGGAAGCACCCAATCCGAGCGCGTCCACACTGACCTCACCATTCGAGTCACATCAACCTTCTTCGACACGGCTGCGTCCCAGCTGCACGTTACCGGCACTGTCATCGTCGAGAACAGTTTCGTCAACATTGGCCAGTACCACACCCTCGACCTCGAGCTGAGCCGCCCTTTCACGATATGGAAAAAGAACGGTTGGGATTCGGTTGCAACAGAGACACTGCAAGAGTCGCTGAAGCAGGACAAAGAGGGGACGGTCGCTGCCGTGGTAATGCAGGAGGGGATCGCTAACATTTGCCTCATAACCGAATACCGCACTATCCTTAAACAGCGGGTTGAGAGCACAATACCCAAGAAGCGCGCGGCTAGCTCAGACCAAACCTCAGGAATGCGTCGCTTCTTCGACAAGACCCTGACGACGCTCACGCGAAGTATCGATTTCAGCTCCCCTCGACCCCTGCTACTGGCAAGCCCTGGATTTGTTGCCGGAGATTTCAAGAAGTACATATCAGAAGAGGCGACGAGGAAGGCTGATAAGAGCATGATAGCGATGGCTAAGGAAGCGACAGTGGTACATTCGTCTTCGGGACATTTACACAGCCTGAACGAGATCCTCAAAAGCCCCGAAGTTCTGGCCACGATGAAGGAAATGAAGTTCTCCAAAGAGACAAGATACATGGACGAGCTATTCGCCCGGCTTCGCAAGGATGACGGACGCGCATGGTACGGAGTCTCGACGGTGGAGAAGGCCGTCAACGAGGGAGCCGTCGGGAGGGGCGGGGGTGTGTTGATGATTAATAACTCCCTCTTTCGTAGTCTGGACCTGGGCACGAGGAAAAAGTACGTCGCGCTGGTTGACAGGGTGCGAGAAGACGGCGGCGAAGCTAGGATTCTGAGCAGCGATCACGAAAGTGGTCAGAGGCTAGACGCGCTGGGCGGCATTGCCGCCATCCTCACATACCCCATGCTTGGCCTGGATGACGACGAAGATGAAGACAGCGGAGAGGGGGGACAGAACGGCGCGATAGAAGAAGACCTGATAATATAAACGAGACAGCACGATCAGGGCGCATGGGTTATTACATGTGGTCGTCGGGGCTCGGGGATATCCAGGAGAGCATTAATCACAACCGCAATGCAAATAAGTTGAAGACCCGAGGCCCACCAATTCATCGTAATACGTGTGTGTGAACCTGTAGGCTGGAAAACAATAGCGACCAAGTATGGAGTGCAGACGGCAGAACACCTAAGTGCCTATTAGACACATACGCTAATGTGCTCTTGACGGCAATCGATATGCAGAATAATGGGCGATTACGCATGTCAATCGTACAACCTCATCCACTTCACCATGTATTTTAGTTGCAGTGCAGAAGATCTGGCAGCGATGGAGTCTCTGGCCAAATACAACCAAGGTAACGTGCGATCCTGACCTTAAATCTGGATGACGTACGTACCGGTTAACTTTAAGCAAGCGGACGTCATGGGTTAAGACTCAAATGGATCAATCGGCGATAGAGATGAGTTGACCAACAACGCCCAGACCTGCTCAACAATGGGTTATATTGCGATGCCTCTGACATTCCGAATACGCGGGCAGCTGGTCATCCTATTTGTTGTAATTGTGTTTCGTCTCTTCAATTCATGATCGTCATCCAGCTCCGTAAAGTATTAATAGCCAGTCGCCCTAGAGAATCCCCGCCGTCCCTGGGGCCGGTTTTCTTTTTCTTTTCAACCACTCGGGACGTTCCTGTCCACCCCTTGGAATGCATTAAGGTAATTTTAGGCACACGCTTGATGCATTTTATGGAGCGTTAGCATATGATGCGCCGCCATCCTTCCACGATCCACCCGACCACCCTCTTGATAGAACGACCCTAAACTCGCACGATATTTCAATCCGCGGTTGCCGAAGCCACTTCACCTCCCCTATCAGCGAAAAAAACCTACCAATTTTCACCTCACTAAGGCCGACACCTACTCATTGACCGTCCGAGAACGACGATGGAAAATGTCCAGCTCTACTCCAGCTGTCAAAGTCCCAAACGGCGCCCGCCCTCATGACGACAGCTCTCGCATGTTGTCTGATGAAAGTGGCGCCAGTCGCGCCACCAGCAAACCCGATGGCGCCGGTTCTGTGAACAATGATACGCCTAATCCTCAAGATGTCTCTTCGAATGCCCATCAAGGTACGTGGTCATTCGTCGTGGGGTTTGCCCAGCATGTCAGCGACACATGGCCGTCCTATCTTAGTGTTCTGTCATCTTCCCGCACAGCCTCACTCGGAATGGTATAATGCGCAGTTCGGCCTATAATTGCGGGATGCGCTTCCTTGCCAGCAACTACTGCACTGCATCTTTGCGCATACTCGGCACACCGTGCCCCCTGGGTGCAGCAGGCTACAAACAACGATGATTTTATAGGATGACATATCAACTAACAGACCCACTGCAATAGGCAGCAGCAATCATATATCCTCATCTGCCGCGGGCAGAAAAGGAAGCTCGAAGCTATCGCGTAAAGACACCCTCGTCAAGGAAGGCAAAGACAACACGCCCAGGAACGGAGCCGCCCCTATCACACCGTCGCCTCCTGCCATTGACCCATTATCACACGTTAGTTGGCTTCGCGGGCGCTACCGCTAGGGGGCTGGCTGGAAGCTAATTCATCATGGCATATAGCATATATTCGTGAGAACGAACACGGATCGTACCATACCGTCGCATCTGCGCTCTTCCGGGAGACCCGACAGCCCGGCCGCCATCAATGAAGGACTCCCTCGCCCCAGCTCCGACCTCGCAACGAAGCAGCTCACAGCGCCCACGCTTGAGCCCCCCAAGGAAAAGAAGAAGGGCACCTTCCTCAGCCGGCTGAGCATGATCGGGAATAAGAAGAAGGATGACGATGACAACGACAATGCCTCAGAAATCAGCGAGCGAAGGACCGAAGGCGCCAATGCCGTTGTCTTCTCTTCTGCCGTTGAGGCCGGTGGCTACATACCCCATCACAAAGAGCCGCCCCGGTACATTCGGGTCCGGTCCCATAACAAGAAGCTGAAGGAATTTAATCGCATGTTCCTTGCGCAGGAGTTGGTAGGGACCCGACCCCTTCCTGACGGCAGCGAAAAGTCTGTCGAGGAGACCTCGGGCAAAATCACTCATGCACTTGGCTCCAAGAACGTCACTACGGGAGGGCCTGTCTGGGCAGCCGAGTTCAGCAAGGATGGGAAATACCTCGCGACAGCTGGCAAAGACTGTATCGTTCGCATCTGGGCCGTCATGTCGTCCCCGGAGGACAGGAGGGCCTACGACGAGTACGAAATGGCCCAAGGCTGCTACGGCGAGCGCCTGAGCGCACCAGTATTCCATCCCAACCCTATACGGGAATTCGTGGGCCATGCCGGGGAGATTCTAGCCCTCAGCTGGAGCAAGAACAATTTTCTGCTGTCGTCGTCTATGGACAAGACCGTGCGTTTGTGGCATATGAGCCGAAGGGAGTGCTTGTGCACATTTAAACACAAAGACTTTGTGACGTCTATCGCGTTTCATCCCCGGGACGATCGATTCTTTCTGGCAGGTTCGCTCGACTCTGTGCTCCGGCTCTGGAGCATCCCGGACAAAGCGGTTGCCTACTCAAGCCAGCTGGCCGATCTCATTACGGCAGTGGCTTTTTCGCCAGATGGGAAGACGTCCATTGCGGGGTGCCTGAACGGATTATGTGCATTCTACGAGACGGAAGGCTTGAAGTTTCAAACGCAAATTCACGTCCGGTCATCTCGAGGCAAGAACTCAAAGGGCAGTAAGATTACCGGTATACAGGCCATGGCGTTTCCGCCAAGCGACCCGAATGGCGAGGTCAAGGTACTGATCACGTCGAATGACTCGCGCATCCGGATATACGGGCTGCACGACAAGCTGCTTGACCTGAAATTCAAGGGGCATGAAAATACGTGTAACCAGATCCGCGCGAGCTTCAGCGACGACGGCAACTATATCATCTGTGGCAGCGAGGATCGAAAATCTTTCATCTGGTCGACGGCTACGACCCTTTCGACCAACAAGGAGAAACGGCCCTACGAATACTTTGAGGCTCACCCAACCGTTGTGACACAGGCGATATTCGTGCCGACCGCGACCAGACAGCTTCTTCAGTGCTCCCATGATCCTGTCTTCACTCTGTGCAATCCGCCGCCGGTGACCCTGCGTAGTATGGAAGAGTCAACAACCGCCAGCCAGAGCACGCTCATGCGAGACCTAGAACCATCTGAAGCACCCGCGGTCCAAGAGCCTGAGCAGACGCCTGCCTTTGTTGCCCGGTCCAAGCACTATTGCGGCAACATTATCGTGACTGCTGACCAAGATGGCATGATCAAGGTTTTCCGACAGGATTGCGCTTTCGTCAAGCGCCGCCATGATAACTGGGAAACGGGCTCTTCTTTCTCTCGAAAGCTCGGAAGAGAGGGGGTCCTGGGACGTTCGGGAAGCATTGTAACTCGGACCAGCGCCAGCAGTGTTGGAGGTCCCCACTCACGGCGGGGATCCATGAGCAAACCGGCCTCTGGAATGGTATCACAGGTTACTCCCGACATCAACTCGTGGCGGCAGAACATCGAAGGCACCGCCAGTCGCCCTAACTCCATCGTTATATCGACGCCTACGCGAAGTGAACGGTCTATCAGCCCTGCCAAATCCCGCACTCCTGTCACGTCAAGTGCGGCAACACTTGCCTCGGAGGCTCGGCGGCAGCCCTATGCGAATACGTCGCCAAATGCGGCGCAACCGACAAGTCCTACTGCTAGTATCAGAACCATGGATCGTCGGGACCAGCTGAATAGCCCCTCTCTGCCGCCCACCCCAAGCTTCTCATTCCGTAGTATTGACGATGATGAAGACGAACTTCGACTCGACCCAGTAGGCGCGAGTTATAGTTTCTGGAACCTCAACCGGTGGCGAAACTTTGGTGGCACTGTCAGGGGCGGGAGCAACAGCGGGCCAAGCTCGGGCTCTTTGCAAAAGGGGCATAACCGTGCCCAGAGCGAGGTACCCGAAGCCGCTGCTGCTCTGGTCGAGCCTATCCCCGTACCCGACAGCGAACGTCGCAAGAGTCTGGGGTCGCACGCCTTGACTGGTACGGGGACGCCCCGTTCCTCCAACGAGTCGGCGAGGGGAAGCCGAGAAATGACCCGACCTAACAGGGATACCAACCACCGCCGCAAGAGCATGCCTCTTAGTAACGGTATTGCGTCCATTAAAGCGGCAGAGGCAGGACGTTTGGCGCCGCCGACCCCGACCCGACCCCGGCGCTCTCAGTCGGGGACTCGCAGCCGCTTGAGCTCCGAGATCTCGAGCGAATGTGCGAGCGAGGAGAGTGAAGACATGCAGTGTTCCAAGTGCGGCGGCCATGAGTTCAAGGCTAAGAAGGTCGGTGGGCGGCAGAGGCTGCTTTGTGCTGCTTGCGGGCGGATGGCGGATGCTTAGATGACTTGCAACTGTCGTACAATGATGAGCCAAAAGTAGAACGCGAACCTGGCCCATGGTTTCGTTCATTTGATTTTGGTAGAAGAGGTGGTGTTTTGTTCTGCATTGGTGGCATTGTCCCCCAACGGCGTCAAAGGGGATGGATGGTGGAAGAGTTGAGATTGTGGGAGTGTTGCTATTCGTTTAGCGTGATTCATAAGATACCATTTGCCTTGAAATACAACCCGATGTGTCATATTGTCAATCTTTCACCACCAATTGCTATTATTGATATGATACTGATGAAAGTAGAGAGAGGGTCCCATGTTGCGAGCGATCACTGATTCAAGGTTCGAATAGCAAGTCGACTGACGATCGAGGTCAATGAGATATATTATACGTGGGCAATTGTTTCGCCCAATCGGTTGGTTTCGTTCACATTCCCTATCCTGGGTTTTAGACCTACAGGAGCTGAAGCTGATGATCGTCATACCACTATCAGTGACTGGGATCATCAGCTATTAATTAGTCGCCGCTGCGGGGAACAACCCCCCTTGAAGGCAAAACCCCAGATTTATCATCTAGGCTTACTTTTTATAGAAGAAACATCAACAACACATCTTCTCAAACAACAGGCCCGAGTTATCAAGGAGAACAGTCAAACATATCCAAATACACATACACACACAATCTACTCTCCCAAAAAGCTCAGCACACCAAACAAAATGGCATCCGATAACAGCACCACCACCCCCAAGGTCACGACCATCACCAGCGCCAGCGAGTTCGACGCCCTGCTCGCCGCCAACACGTACGCCGTGATCGACTTCCACGCGACCTGGTGCGGGCCCTGCAAGGCTATGTCCCCGCTCTTCGAGCAGCACGCAGCGCAGCAGGCGCGCGAGGGCCGCGTCGCGTTCGCCAAGGTGGACATCGACGCCGTGCCCGACGTCGCGGCCCGCTACCGCATCACGACCATCCCGACCTTCTTGTTCGTGAAAGAAGGGGAGGCGTACGAGGATGTCAGGACGGCGAGTCCGCCCAAGCTCAAGGCGGGGGTGGAGGATGTGGTGAGGGAGTTGGCCAAGGAGGAGGAGAAGGAGAAGGCGGCTGGTGGGGGTGCTGGAGGGGCGGATGAGAATCAGGTGGCGGCGGCGCTGAAGGATGAGGATTGGTGAGGTGGTAGACAGTCTGTGTTGATTGGTCTGTATGCATTCATTGACAGGAGTAACCTCCTCATCATACTTCGTTTTGTTCAACGGAGTCAATTTTGGGGTTTACTCTTGTGGAGCGAGGTCCCATGCAGTCACCATTTGCTGCGATATATTCTTTCAATACCTATGTACCTCTATGCTGCATTGTGTTGTCTTCGTACATTTTGGACGATATATTCACCAATGAATGGTCGAACAATAGCCGGTAATCGTGACTGGCAGGTAGACAAGCTGGGGAGCCAGCCATGAGATGGTTAGTTGAAATGATCACGGATTTGATCAATCCATTGATGATATCGATTGTCCAAATCATCAAGAGTTTGATCAATCTTTAGGTGGCCATTGTCCGACTTCATCATGGGTTTGATCAAAACTACAATGCATATGTATACATGCATGCAGGCAGAGTGTCGTCACGGCGGCATGAGTGGCTGGAATTATGCCCAAGTGGATGCTCCCAAGCATCCAACATAACCCGACTGCCCATTGTCGGGTACGAAAGCCCCCTGGGGTCTGAGTACATATGTAGACCGAGAGGAAGCTCACCTGTATCCTAATTGATCATGGACTTGATCAACTGTACGTGTGTGAGATCAGCGGTAGGTGGGTTTTCGGGCCTTCGAGCATCGAGATATTCGGTGTCTTCGAGGAAGTTGGCATGGCATGCTTCTGCTCCAAGTGTATGTAGTCCGGTGATCATCAATGAGAATAATACAAACGTCTTCTACTGACACTGCACACCGTTTACATTGTTGCTCTTGCTCGAAGTTTCATGAAATTATTCAACACGGATACAATCGCGCAACAAGGAGAGTGAACGTCTGCGTCACAGCATCCGTCTTCTGTCACGAAGAAATCGTAATTCGATACTCCATTACCCCCGTGATGCCCATTATGTCATCCTCGAAGCCAGTCGAGAGACAGCAGTTGTGGTTTTGTGTGAGTCTCTGCTTACACAGAATTTCCTTGGTTCCCACCAACAAGCGAATGCTGTTTTGCGAGCTTTGCGATTCCGGCCCAGCAGCCACGATCTAACATGTGAAAAAAAAACAGTGCGGATGTGGCCAAGGGCCCCTTAGAATTTCGGAGGAGAATTGTCACTTCTGTCAAAGAAGAAGATGTGCAGGCTGCCGTGTCGAAAACCACCATGCCAAAGAGCCAAGCGGTCGGAGTAAAAGTGGGAAGGCCCGACACAAGCACAAGCGAGGGAAGAAGGCGCATCTTATAGGCGAACCAGCAAGCGCAGCAGGCACGGCTCCGCAGGGCCCCCTTGGACAACCCAGAAACAACCTTGACCAAAGCCATGAGGCTCTGCGCCAACCCCCTCCAAGTTGCATGCACAATCACGGAGCCTCATCTGATGATGATGAAAACTCTAGCAGCAGATCAGCATCATCTAATGCCCTCTCAATCATCCATCAGGCTACAAGGGATACACCGGCAGTGCCAGATGAGGCTCTGTCCATTACACATGACGGAGAACATGTAACTGGACCCGACTGTCATGTCACTGACACAACTATATCCACCCCTTCAGACGCCGATGGGACTCACGCAAGCAGCCCTCCCAATGCGGTACATGAGGCTCTGCGGAGCCTTTGGAACACACAGCTGTCACCGACTTGGGGTGTGAACAACGTGGAAGCACCACCAAGCCATGATAAGAATGCCAGCTCGTGGTCCAATGTTGACTATGTCTCTGCCAACGGCTTGTACGATCTATCTTTCCCAGACACGGGGGCCATCCTTCATCCAGAGGGAGCAAATTACCAAGGCCTCGAGACACAAGGACAAGCAGCCTCTCACCAAGCCACTCAATCGACCCAGAGCTCCCCTTCTTCATCGTCTTCTTACTCTTCTTCAACATCGTCTCCTTTCGATGGACAAGAATTACCAAAGTTGGTAACACTATCAGGGATTCCCAGCAGCAGTCTATTTCAAGGCAACTTATCGCAATTGAATGCATATATCGGCTTCGATGTAACATCAGATGCTTTTCCATACAATCCGAGCTTGCAAGGTGTCTTTGGATATCAACAACCTGGCAACAAGTCCTTCATGCCGACAATCTGTCCCCAAGAACTACCAAAGGCCCCTCATATTGATGATAGGGGCTATATTTGCGATATTGGTATCTACTCAAATAGTACCGCAATGGAGACGGAGCCAGTTCTTGGACAACTCAACGACCCAACACCATTATCAAGTAGCCAATCCACTTGGACAAACCCTATGCGACCAATTCAGAACCAGTCCAAGAAAGGTGCAATTGGAAAGAGAAAACGTGGCTCTAATACCCCCAATCCATCTCTGTCTTGTTCGCCTTCACCGACCCAGGATCCCGCTCCCATACCGACGACGAACCCCCAAGAGGCTGACTTCGTTTCCGACACGAATGCCGCCTCCAATAACAAACTGGCATGCCACTTCTACAAAATGAACCCCAAGCAGCATTCCAGTTGTGCAGCCAAGACCTTCCAGAACATCAGCGCCGTCAACCAGCACCTGCACAAAGACCACATCCCCAAGGGCCGCCATACTTGCGACGCCTGCTTCCAGTCCTTCCCGTCCGACGTCGCCCTACAGGCACATGCCCAGTCAGGCCGCTGCCGGCCGACTGGCGGGCTTCCCGTCGACAAGCTTCCCCACCTGTCCCGCAAGCACGACACGCCCGCGAGCGCCAAGTGGTACACGGTCTGGGACTGGCTGTTCCCGGAGCTCGAGCGGCCCCGTTCACCCTACATCGACCTTAACCACGTTATCGACCAGTTCGTGCAGTACTCTGTGAGTACCCTGCCGGACTCCATGCCGGAACGTCAGAAGTTCGTTGCGCTGCTGCAGGGATGGGCGCTGACTTGGCGATCGGAGCAGGGCGAGCCACTGGATCATAGATTTGTACTGACTGGTCCGCAAGCGACGAAAAGCGATAAAATAAGCACCGTGGCTGAGCCTGGATCGCTTAATGGACCATCATGTCCAAGCGGCCGATCTGCAGCCGTCGGAAGTGCCATGACGGATGAATGACAGCGAAGCAACAGCGGTCTCATTGTAACGATTGGCAATGCTAGGAAATAGGCAGGGTTATATTTGCATTTCATTTGTTTGGCGGATTTAACTTCAGAGGGGTGGACGCTCGAAAAATGATTAATCGTCCATTTTAGACGGAAATAACACTTGGTCATCATCAGAACATGTCTCATTCATGTGGTATCCTAACAAGAAAGAAAGCTAGCCCCCCGTAGTCCATGGGAGGAATCTATATTTTGTTTCCACCCCGTCGTGTCGTACTCCATCCATGCTACTGGCTTGGCTGGCTTATTTGACGGCAACGCCGTAGACGACGGGAATCGGCCGGAACACGCTAAACTCGGTACCCGTAGCCACCAGGGTACCCGGGATCTGGGGATGCCAGTGCACCTCCTTGGCGTGCTCTACAATGTGCTCAAAGAGCAGCTGAGGGGGCATGTCCTTGACACCTGCCGTATCCTTGCTCTCCTCGTCGTCGATCTCAACCGACAGATCCCACAGCGTGACCTTGTTGTCGCCCGCCGCCACAACGACCATGCTGTCGTCTGTCGGATGCCACTCGATGCTGGTGATCTGATCCTTGTGGTAGTTGAAGCTGGCGATAGGGGTTGGCTTCTCCTCGCCGCCCTTCCATTGGCGGAGATCCCAGACGCTCCAGACACCGTTGTCGTCGCCCGTCGCCAACAAGTGTGTCGTCAGGCGAGACCAGGACATGACGTTGACGTCGACGCTGCTGACCTGGACAGTGATCGCGGGCTTGCGGCTCTTGGACCGGATGTCCCACACGCGGACGGTGCCATCGCTGGACGCGGAGGCAAAGACGGAGGCCTCCTGTGGACTCCACTGGATCTCCTCGACACTGCTTGTGTGGCCCTGGAAAGGCCGGGTATCCGTAACCCAGCCGCCACCGTCGGTGCGCGTCGTCATGAAAATGTTACCATCGTTGTCACCGGTGAGCAGCTTGCCACCGGGCACCAGGGGCGACCAGTCCAAAGCATAACCCTCTGACTTGTGTGCGCGGATCGTAGACAGCGGCTTGTTCTGTTGGGGGGTAACGACGCTGCCTGGGCTGTCAAACGAGGCAAGGTGCGGTGTGATGTCGTAGATGAAGACCTGGGCCGACTCGGTCATGACGGCGACGAAAGTCTGGCCGGGCACGGACGGATCTTGGGAGGGGATCTGGTGGGCACGTATCCGGTTCGTCGTCGAAGTCAGCGGGATGGACTTGGACTCGAGGATGGGGTCGGCCTGCTCGTCGTCGTCGTCTGAGTCGGAGTCGGAGTCGTCGGCGGTGCGTTCCATGCGACTGAGGCCGCTGAACTTCATGATCATCAACTGGTTCTCCTTGTCCTTGCTGGCCTCCGCCTGGGTGCCAGCGACGGCGTACATGGTGGCCGGGTAGGCCTTTTCGCGGCCGTCGCCCAGGCCGTCGCGCACGATGTCGAAGGATAGGCAGGGCCAGGGCGTACTCAGGTTGTGGAGTAGTTCGTAGGTGCCCAAGTCAGGGGCCAAGTGCTGGCCCTCCTCGAGCTTGTTGCGACCGACAATGAATGTGCCATTGTCGACCTCCATTCCGTTCGCTAGAGTGTTGCGCAGTTCACGTTAGAGATTGGAGGCAAGTAAATGGTTCTCTATTGTCGCAAACTAACCTGCAGCTTCTTCGGCCTCGCGCTCGGCATCTGGTCTTCCGTCGACGCCGGCTTCCAGGATCTCGTCCTCGCTCTCGAACTCATCCTCGAACTCGTCCTCGAATTCGCCCATGTCCTTGTTGTCGTCAATGTCCATGGGCTCGGGGCGGTCGCCTCCCTTCAAAGGGGCGCCGCCGCTCTCGGCATCAGCAGAACGCTTCGACATGGTTACTGGGGCTGGAAAGAGCAGCAAAAAAGAAGTCGAGTTATTCTTGTACGGGATAGTTGATCAGAAATCGACGTTCTCGTCCCCGTTTTTGGTGTAAATGTTTTTGGCGGGGTCGCAAGCAGCTCTCAATTTTTTTAATACAATAATTTTCTGCCAGATCCAGACCCCGCGGCATGTGGCTGATGGCAAAGTCCCATGCAGGGAATCGGCGGGCGGTGAAGTGCTGCCCCACTGAGCTAAGGCTATGCTCAGGTACTGCCCATTGAAGGAGTCGGTTCGACTTTCTCTGTACCTAGAACACATTCACTGGGCTCAGCCTGAACTCTCCCGCAAACCAATTGTAATTGGAATGAGACGACATAGAGGGACTCGGTCACGATATGTTTTCTTTAAAGCTTGCCTGTAAGTTCCCCATTCGAGAAATCCGATAGACCATTGCAGATGCCTCTACATCTGTACACTCCGATTAGGTACAGAGATGCGTGCCAGAAGCGGAGTACTTACTTACATGTACTTTGATCGATGAAACGCGTAACTGGCTTCCCCACGTGGACCGGCACCTATCAATTCAAATACCCCCTGAAACGCGCGACGATCAACCATCCACGGTGACGACACTCCAGACAATTATTCATTGAGCATCATCTGTGATAACTGATTTGCTACGTCGAATCACCTTTTCTGCCTCTTTCCGTTAATCCTTTCATACCATATACTACCATCTCACCTGGTCATCGAAACTTCCAAGTCCTTACTCATTCAAACATGGCTTCCCTTATCCAATTTGCCTTGGTGACCGAGGCCGTCTTCAATGTCCTTGGGGCGCTGCTCTTCATCGTCTTTCCTCAATCGTTTCTCTCGCATGCCGTTTCGTCGCCATCCACAGTTCCTGGTTGTGCTGCCCTTTTGTGCCAAGTATTTGGCGCCATGATCCTGTCCATGTCTGTACCTCTCTTGCTGTGCGTCTCTGACTCGACCGCGGTATATGAGAAGCGCCGTATCGTTTACAAAACCATGGCCGCTGGAGAGATTGCTTGTGAGTGGCTTGCTCTGTTGACAAGGGACGACATCTCCCAATACAGGTTTAACTAACCCCTGACTGTGCAGTCATCATTCTCCTCTTGCGGGCTTCACAAGACTACGCGGAAACCGGGTTTACTCCAGAATCCCTCACCATGAGTGTTATGGCTTTCGCACCCGCGCTGGCTTGGCACTCGTATGCTGTCTTTGTCAATCCCACCATCATGCGTAGCGCCGGAGCCGCGGCACCCCGTGTTGATATCAAGAAGGCTCAGTAAAGTTTTGACCTTGGGTCAGCCTAAGACATGTGTGTGTAGGGATGGTTAACGGGGGCGAAAGGGTTTTACGGCGCCGAAGAAACCAGCTCGGCGTGACACGTGTCGCCTGCGGCGTCATTCCCAACTTCATCGCCGCGCGTGGGTCATCGAGGAGCAGTCAACACCCTCGTGACGATCGCTCAACTCGCTGCTGCATCGTACCTATAGACATTGAGCTGCGACATACTGGAACCAATATACTGTAACCCATCCAGTAGCTGCATGTTGCGGCTGCAACGTTGGATGGCTTCTGTTAAAGTTGACCCGCCAGGGCGTGGAGCATGGGTCATTCGCAACCTTCTTCCTTCAAGATGATTGGAATCGAAATATGGAAGAAGTGGTTCCAAGAGTTCAATGCGGGTACAGACCCAAGGTTGGTTTTCAGCTTGACCTTTGTTAGTACCGTTCAGCCCCAATCGGGTCATAATATCATCAACATCATTACTCCCTTGCCTCGAGAGTGCTCGCTTCGAAGCAAATCTCTATTCTTGGATCTGTGTTCAGCTCACACCGCACAGACTGTTACCGCCTTTTCTCGAACTGTATGGATCGAAATTGGGCTCGTATCAGCAAACCGGGTTCTTCGGTATGCGAGCCATCACCTCTTTCGGTAACTCGCTAGCCATGGCTCGCTCCTATTGGTCCGGTTTCTTTGGTCGTGATATCGCTCATTCGCTGCTGCGCTCTTCGGCTAACGCTTCACTGCGGAAGTCCAAGACAGACCCTCCATATAGCGGCTCTCAACCGAATAAAAACATGTTCGAGCATACTGGGCGCCTGAACACCCCAATTTGGTGTCCTCGAAGTCTTGGCTTGCCATCACTATACGATGCGATTGGTTCATGTTACTGCTATGTTTCTTCTCGAAGAAGCCTTAGAGCGCCATCAAGGATCCAGGTCAGTCGGTTCATCTCAAGTACCCGAAGCGGTAATTGGTGGCGCCACTGCACACAGAGATGGCTGCTATGATGTAGTATCTAGTGTAAGCGCGGAAGCCGTCCTTGCTTCTTTAGTGTCAATAGTCTAAACAGCGTCGACCCATGTGCTCAGACGATACACGATACTGTCATGGATGTCACCTGGGAGTCAGCTCCTTGTTTTTTCATGATCCCATATCAGGCTTATCGAAGTCTGGGCGACACTCTACCTGTCTATAAGATGGGAACTGGTCACCCTGCCTACCTTCTCCCGAGGTTCTGGCCCTGAGCCAACCCACCATGCATACCACGACGATGCTCTTCTCATTAGTGCTGTCTGCCGCAGCCGTGTCTAGCGCGGCAACGCCATCAGTGCGAGCCGATGCAGGGGACACTGCGTGCACTACCATAGCCTCCAGTTTGGGTGAAGCTCAAGTGGCAATCAGCCCATTGAACGCTTCGTATATCGAAAGCAGACACGGCTATTGGAACGCACGCCAGAGCAAGTATCGCCCATCTTGTGTCGTGTACCCAAAATCATCGCAAGACGTGTCGGTGGCTCTCCAGGCCATCCGGACAAGCGGCAGTCGCTTTGCCGTCAAGGCTGGTGGCCACAGCCCCAACAACTTCTTCTCGTCCGTGGACCGGGGCGTGCTCATTGACTTCAAGTCGATGACTGCCAAGTCGTACGATGCGACTACGACGCTGGCGACCTACGAGCCCGGCAGCAACTGGGGGCAGCTATATGCCTTCTACCAACAATATGGCCGCACGGTGGTGGGAGGCCGGCTGAGCGGCGTGGGTACCGGCCTCGCGTTAGGAGGAGGGCTGAGTTACCTGGCGCCGCAGTACGGCATGGCTTGCGACTCGTTCAAGGAGCTTGAGGTGGTTCTGCCGAACGGAACCATAACCACGGCCTCCGCCACGTCCAACCCCGACCTTTTCTTTGGTCTACGGGGCGGTGGCGGCAATGCTTTCGGGATCGTGACGAGGTACACCGTGCAGAGCCACCCGATCGACAGGTTCTATGCGGGGACCATCGTCTACGTCCTCGACCACGCACAGGCCGTCCTCGACGCGGTCCGCGATTTCATCATGTACAACACCGACCCCAAGGCCAGCGTCATGGCAACGTACGAGACGCTGACGACGCCCGACGTGCAGTTGAACCTCGACGAGATCATCGTCGTGTTCGTTGTGTATGACGGCGCGGACCCGGGCGCGGCGTTCCGCAACTTCACGCAGATCCCCCACCTCCTCGACACAAGCAAGCCCAACAAGACCTATACCGAGGTCGCTGACATGCCCATCCCCTACACGGCGGAGCTCAGCCGTGCCGACAACGTCTTCCGCATCGGCGCCCACCGAATTGAGGGCACGGCCGGCAGCCCCCAAAAGCCCCGCGAGCTGTACGACCGCTACGCCGCCTGGGCCGACGCCAACAAGGGCCTCTACGTGTACGTGGCGCTCAACTTCTACCCGGTGTCGCGCAGCATGACGGATGCGAGTCGTGCCCGTGGTGGTAACGCCATGCAGATGCCCGACGGGCCCTGGTTCTGGGTCAACTACATTCTGTCGACGCCCCCCGGTCTGCTCCCAGACGTCTACGATAAAATCCAGGCCAGCTTCCAGGCTATGGTTGAGTTGACGCCCAGCGCGACGGACTTGCCGCTGTTCCTCAATGAGGCGGCGGTCGACCAGCGGCCGCTGGCGTCGTTTCCTACGTATGGTCGGCTGCAGCAGATCAAGAAGCAGTACGATCCGGAAGGATTCTTCACGAGTAAGACGGGTGGCTGGACATTTGACTGAATGTATCATAGTTGAAGGACGGCGGTAGTCTAAGGCGGTTACCCTTGGGACAAGCTTTCCTAATGAGATACACGGGTTGATCGACACACGCATGGATGGATCGACGGATGCATCACCATGTCTGCTAATATAGTATACAATACCATCCCCTTGGGTATAATGATCACCATCATTACCTTTATGCGTACCAATTTCCAATCACTTTCGCGATCTGCCCAGCCCGTCGTTTCTCTAGGGGCTTTTCCTTCCTGGGGACGGAGGATGCAGCTTCCGTGTTCCTTTCTCAGGCTTAGACCAAGTCTACTATGCCCATGTCATGACCCATTCGGGCCATCGATACCGTTCTGCTTCTGGCCAAGAGTTAACCTAATCGTGTTTCAAGGCTCAATCCACCAAACACAGCAAGTCACCAGGATCTCGGGTTTCCCAGAAGACGACGCAGCTATATCCGTATTTTGGCGCAAGTGGACCCTCGTATTCCAGCATACAGCTGCATGCATGTAGATGTACCATGGTACGCGACCAGACTAAATGTCAAAACTTGGTTAAGTTAACAGAGCACTTATGTTATCGATCGGGGTGCAGTATAGCACTTGGGCGCTCTGTGGGATGCAACGACCAACGGTGGCGTGGTCTCATGATACGACTACACGCGCAAACTCGACACCTTTTGTCCACCAACCAGCTTCATCGTGATATCCAAGATGGGCAATCTCGCTGCGGGGTTTGCACCTCTCTGCTGTCTTTCTGTTTCTCTATATAACATACTGCCTTCCAAGACATGGTAACACCAACTCAATGTTTCCAGCCCACCACTACGATCAGCATCGCCCTCGTCGCCGTAAACGATTGTGAAACCCCGTCACGATGCATCTCAACGCAGCCTTGGCCGCGGCCCTCCTGGCCACCGGCGCTGCCCCGGGCGTCTCGGCGCAGCTCAACCAGTTGGCGCAGGCCGCGGGCAAGAAGTACTTCGGGTCCGCCGTCGACAACTCGGAGCTCTCAGACCAGCAGCTGCTCAAGTTCCTGACCAACAAGAACGAGTTCGGCCAGATCACGCCCGGCAACGGGCAGAAGTGGCAGTACACTGAGCCCAGCCGCGGCCAGTTCAGCTACGGGTCGGGCGACCAGATCACCGACTTCGGCAAGAAGAACGGGCAGATATTGCGCTGCCACACGCTGGTATGGCACTCGCAATTGCCCAGCTGGGGTTCGTTTATCCCCTCTCTCACCTTGTACCCATGGCTGCTTTGACTTTTGCTGAGATCCTGACTATCTTGAACAGTCAGCAACGGCCAGTGGACCCGAGATACTTTGACTTCGGTCATTAACACGCATATTGCGAACGAGGTTGGGCACTACAAGGGCCAGTGCTATGCATGGGATGTAGTAAATGGTATGCCCCCCTGTTGACCTGCTACTTTATGGTCGCCTATGATGTTTTCGGAAACTAATTGACTCTGGCATAACAGTACGTGAGCCTTTTAATCAAACATCATGCATGCATCGTTGCTTCTCGACTGCTCCCTGATCAGTTCGACCTGGTCTTAAGTTGCACTCGACCAGTATACCCCGAAGACAGACTAACATGAGGTCTTTTTCGCATTAGGAAGCTCTCAATGAAGACGGTACTTACCGCAAAAGCGTGTTCTCGGACGTGCTTGGTGATACCTTCTTCGCAATCGCATTCGATGCAGCAGCCAAGGCCGACCCGAACGCCAAACTCTACTACAACGGTAAGCGCACCCGTCCCTTGGCCCACGAAGCGTCTGCAATAAAAGTTGATCTCGGTGATGCTGAACATTGATGTGTGGACAGATTACAACTTGGAGACGCTGGGTGCCAAGCAGCAGGGCGCCGCCCGCATCGTGAAGCTAGTCAAGAGCGCCGGGAAGAAAATCGACGGCGTGGGTATGCAGGCGCACCTGATCGTCGGCCAGTCCCCGTCGCGAAGCACGTTGAAGAGCGTAATGCAGTCGTACGTCGACGCCGGCGCCACCGAGGTTGCCTTCACGGAGCTGGACATCCGCTTCCCCAGCCTGCCGCCCACGAGCCAGGGGCTGCAGACGCAAGCCAACGATTACGGTGCCGTCACGTCGGCGTGCCTGGATCTCAAGGAGTGCGTGGGCATCACCACCTGGGGCTTCACCGACGCGCACAGCTGGATCCCCGGCACCTTCCCCGGTACGGGCGACGCGCTGCTCTTCGACAAGAATTACAACAAGAAGCCCGCTTACTCCGCCATCAGTAGCCTCCTCGCCGCGGCGGCGACGGGCGCCCCTGCGCCAACGACTACGTTGCAGACGAGCACAGTGGTCTCATCGGCGCCCGCGGCAACGACGACGGCTGCCGGGTGCTCTGTTGCGATCTATGGGCAGTGCGGCGGGCAGGGGTATAGTGGCTGCACAGAGTGCGCGAGTGGCTCAACGTGCAAGGCCTCGAATGACTGGTATTCTCAGTGCCTCTGATAGGCGCAAGGAGGCTTTGAAACAAGGAGGACCAATGTCAAAGTCGCTGCCTGATTGATTACAGGCATGTCTCGTGTAAGCTGGCTTATTAGCCCCACGTTAGTAGCACAGCCGAGTGGAGATGGTCAGTGTCGAAGAATGCCATGTTATATCAAATGGCCATTGCCCAGCTTCATATATCTGTATACTCTCAGTGATACATCTTGATTGGCATCGAACTCTGTTTATCATATAGTCCTGGACCGAAGACATCGGAATGGCCTACGTCACCCATGCGGTGTCTGCGGACCCCATTAACGGGATTGGCGCAATCGAGGGCCTGTTCATATCCGAGTAAGTTGCTTTTCAGAAAATGAATGGGCGTCACATATTGACTAACTGTTTTCCAGCATCACCGTTCCCAGATCTCCAGAGCTGCTGTCGAAGCACAGAATCACGCATGTGGTGACTCTGACAGAAGACCGGGACTGGCCGATGATCGCGGCAGAATCTGGCATCAAACACCTGAGGGTACCGCTCGTGGACATCCAATTGGAAGACTTGCTCGTGTATTTGGATATGATCGTCATGTGGATCGAAGATGCACTGGAACACGATGCTGGTTGGGGAGAGGCGCCTGCCGAAGAATCAAGCCAAGTACAACAGCAACAAGGGGCGGCAGAAGTCGCGGATGACGAGACACCGGCCCGCGGCCAATCTGGCACGCCCCTCCCAGAGCCACGACCGCGCGTGCTCGTTCACTGCCTGCAGGGCGTGTCCCGCAGCGGCGCGGTGGTCGTGGCTTGCGCCATGCGCGCCCTCGGGCTCGATTACGACGCCGCGCTGGCCGTCGTGCGGCGGGACCGGCCCGCCGTCAGTCCCAACCCTGGGTTCGCCGACCAGCTCCGGCTCTGGTACCAGATGGGTTGCAGCATTTTCGCCGACGCCGACGCAGGCGCAGGTCTCGCGACGACGACCAAAGCGGAGTACGAGAGCTGGAGAGGCGGCCGGGGCGTTCTGATGTCGCGGTTGGAAGAAGAACGAAGGGAGGCGAACTTCGGGTGGGCTAAGAGTATCGTGGCTGCGCTGGAGTACCAGCGCCGTGCTTTGATGACAAAAGGCAGAGAGACATAAGGGCCGAGAGGTAGAAAAGAAGGCCTACGGTGGTGCCTGGGCCTTCATGGCATTCATTCACCTCGAGGAATGGAATCGACAAATCATGTTGTTTCTTTGCTGTACCCGAATCCTACGGTTGCCTAATAGCTGGGCGCCGTCTAGGCATACGTATCCCCAACCCTTGTTTTGTATCTACATCTCCGCGAACAGCCCCTGTATGCTTCATCAATCTAGACATTCATGGTAGCGCCCTCAGCCCGTCCTGCTTAGACGATCGCCCACTTATTACAACAGACTTCCAACCACACGTTAATAAGTACCGTAGGAATCACAAGAGCACCACCAACCGAACCATGGCGGACAAGGCGATGCCCCCGCGCCTGCCGCCCGGCCAGTACTACTACAACATCAGCTTCGGCCCCAAGGCCCACTGCACCCTCGACACCTGCATGGTGGAGCGGACTGTGTACGGGTACCGACCGGATCTCGCCGCCAACATCGTCTTCCTCGTGCTCTACGTGCTCTCGGGCTTCCTCCACCTGTACCTGGGGTTCCGCTCTCCGTCCTGGTTCTACACGGGGTCCATGGTCATCGGCGCCGTCGATGCCGTTATGGGGTACTCCGGGCGGATCATGATGTACTACAACCCATTCAGCTTCGCGGCGTTTACAATCCAGATAAGTGAGCAAGCTATTTTTTCTATTCGTCTATCCATCTCCTTAGAAATACCTCGGAGTGTTGCTTGTTTGTGTGCAGTGAGAGCCAATGGCTGATGTGAGAATTCGATAATATTAGTATGTATAACGAGTGGACCGATTTACTATACGGCGGCCATCTACGTGACACTTGTCGCCATGTAAGCAGCGTGCTTCAACTGACTTACCAATGTGCTATGGCACCATGTTGGCTTTGCTGACCCCTTTTCTTCTTTCGCGATAACTAGGATCAACTACCTGGCCCCCTCCCTGCCCCGCTTCCTGCCCAAGTACTTCTACTGGGTCTTCATCCCCGGCCACCTCGCCTGCCTGGTGATGCAGTAGGCCGCGGGTGGGCTCGGGATACGTCTCCGGCTCTTCTTTGGCTTCCTTTCGTCGGCCTTCTTGCTGATCCTGGCGCGGTGCGCGTGCCGTCTGGCGGAGCTGCACGAGGGATACCGCGGGGAACTGATCCGGGACGACGCGCCGTTCATCGGGCTTGAAGGAGTGTAAGTTTATGATCCTTCTTCTTCTTCCTGCTCACGTTCTTCTCGACAATGGTCCGGCTTGTGCCGATTCTTGCTGAATGTTTTCGATTTGTTCAGCTTGGTGATCCTTGCCGTTAATTTTCTGATGGTGAGCCATCTGGGGTTCGTGTTCCAGAAGAAGCACGACCACGATACGGCGAGGCTTGATTCTGTGGCGCCGGAGAAAACTCAATAGCCGTCTAGGAGATGCGTTCGTTAGTCCAGGTACTGACTTCTTTGTTACTTTCTCTGTGGGTATGTCATGTTCATGAAGCCCGATTTATTGAACTTTTATATCTGTATTGCAGAGTTGAAATACGATTAATTAAATGAACAGGTATAATAAAAGCTAATGACACCTTGCTTGTCATGCTTGCATACGAAATATACCCATCTTCATAATAGCCAGGATAGTGATAAATATATTATATACTGTCAAAATTTCCATGATTGAAGAAGAATCGACCAGGGTTGATTGACCCACTGCCACAATGCTACTGCAGAAGTTTCGTTTCAATATATAACCAAGATGGCCCCGTAAAATATTGGAACTACTGGAGCTGGACAATGTTTCTCACAAGAGGGATCAAGAAACAAATCACAAGTATGCAGCGAGAGACGAGAAAGTATGCGAGCCGTCAAAGTAATCTTTTTATCCGAAACTCGTTAGATTATTGTTTACAAGTCAATTCCAGACCTGCCACCCGACTATTACCATCCTTCCACTTATTTCTCTTAGTTAACCTTGGCCTGGTTCAGGTTGTTGATCTGCTTGGCGCCGTCCTGGAGCTTGCCGTTGGGCAGGGCGAAGCGGCACAGAACGCCGGAGCGCTCCTTGACGTTGTTGTCGCACTTGAGCTGGGAGGTGGCGACGCAGTTCAGAGCACCGTTGCCTAGCCGAAACGAGTCAGTCTTTTGAAGTTCTTCTTCTCGGTATAGGGTTTAACTTACACTGGGCGGGGCCTCCGGGAACACACTTGCCGGCCTGGCCGTTGACGGTGCAGGCATCCTGCTTCAGGGACTTGTTGGCGATGCAGCAGGCGCCGTTGGCGGCCTGGCGGGTCTCGAGCTCCTCGCGGGCGACGTTGCGGACACCCTCGACATCAGCGATGGCGGCGGAGGAGACGGCGACGAGGCCAAAGAGAACGGCGGTGAGGGAGAACTGCATTTTGAAGTTTGTTGGTTGATGTGTTGGTAATGAACCGAAAACGATTGATATTGTGAGAGGTTGAATGTTTGAAGTGAAAGTAGAACCGCTCAGCGGGAAAGAATAGACGAATGTAGATCTGAAGATTGACTGGGAAGACTGGCTTGGGAAGGGAAGGGAAAAGATTGGCGAACTATGGGCGGCTCGCAGCTCTCTTTATGCTGCGATCTTCCAGCAGCAGCACGGTCTCTCCCTGGCGGGTGTGATACTGCTTCCCGCCGAACCACCACACCGGCGACAGGGTGTGTCCGCTTCTGAGGGAGTTCATCTTGGACTTTGCAACTCTGGAGACTAGGACCCTGGGATCCTAGGTTAGGCTGTGTGGTCTACCCCCTTGACCACGGAGTAAGGCACCGCAATCGACCATTCAGAAGAGGATCCGTCGGCTCGCACGAAAGAAAGCAGTATAGCGGGCGGCCAAGCCATGATGCGACGTTATGTCTAGGCGAGGTCGGGTGGGGCTACCAGGGGAGACAGCGAGGAGTGCGAGGAGCGAGGAGGCAGGCCAGAAGGCAGGTGGCATGCGGCTCTGCTGCTTCACGGCAAAAGCAAGCTTAACGCTTAACGCTTAACGCTTAACCTAATGCTGTGGATTGGAATACCGGTACACTGGGGAAACAAGCTTATCCAGGTCGATTTCTGGTCAATGGCACGCAAAGAGGGTACATGTTGGCGGTGGAGTGGAATTGGAACCGGATTGAGCCAACCAAAAGCAACTTGCTCGCATGCCTCTTGCTGGTCAGCTGGGCTGTGACTGAGACGTCAGAAAATCTGAGGTTGAGACGAGACGAAACGAACAGGCAGGGATGCGGGCCCCTGGAAGTGCGGGTTCGTCTCGACTTGCATCAATGCGTGGATGAAACGGTTACGGACGCTGCGACCACTGCGACCGCTGCGACCAATTCCTAGCCACAGTGAGCGAGTCTAGCCAATCAGGTATGCGGATCTGAAGATTGCTGGGGGGGTCTGGAAGGGGGGACCTGGGGGCGTTACCGGCTCTTTTGCTCGCTAATTTTGCTATTAACTAAGGTTAAGTTGAAGCCTAATACCAGTAACCTTTTTTAACCTACAGGACATGCTTATGCTTAACCACATGCACCCAGGTATCTGCCTCCTCCGGTTACATCGTGAGATCCGTAGTGGGCGAGTGGGTGGTTCAGCCACAGCGACGGAGTACTGCACGACAAAACAGACAAACAGACAAATAGACAGGCAGACTTCAATTGATTGACCAGCAAACTCATTAGAAGTTGGGATGATTGTGCAAACAGCCCTCCATGATCAGCGACCTCTGTATGCTCATCACTGTTCTGATCGACGGCTAAGTCGGCTAAACATTACCAACTCAGCTGGTGATGCTGGCTGCAACTCATTTGGCGATTTCCCTTTTTGCACCTTGGCGCCCCGAGTCATGTCGCGACGCCGTCTGCTGCGTTACATCGCGTCGCATGAGCCAGGTTGGCCGGTGGAGTCTTTCTCATCTTGGGGACCTGGTAGCGGGGCAGAGCCGCACTCTATCTCCCTGGACCGATGCTCCGGAAGACGACGTTTCCGATGAAGAGATGTGGCGAATGAGACCATAGCTTATTCCGCTGGCAGTTGGCAGTGGAACGCAGGCCCATACAGATGCAGTCACCAGAAGGAAATTGGAGGTTGACCTGACTGCTGACCTGTGTTCTAGAACAGAGGCGCGTTACCAGCTCCCAACGTCAATCAGCCCATTCCAATGGCTGATTCAAAGGGCCGCCTCCGTCTTTCAGTCCTCGCCTTGCCTATACCCCTTAAGTTGATACCCCCCAGAAACAATTCCTACATTGTGTGGGTAAGCCAAGACGGTGCAATGGCCCAAGATCCAATAATCGCTAGGGGAGCAAACAAACAAAAGCAACGTAAAGCTCAATCCGGAGCCCCCGGGCCCCCGTCGAGTACCCAACGGACCTGTGCACCGTTACTTCCTGTCAAATCTGCTCCGTACCGACCCAGATTCATTTGCGTGGTAGAGCCCTCGCCCACCGCTGACCCCTTTGTTTGACGGACGACTGGCTTGTTGATTCCAACCTCGACCAACACGGCTAGCAAATTCCCTTTAGAGGGCTGCGTTTTTGGTTGGCACACTGTGGAAGACGATGATTTAGCCGCTCAGCTCTTCGGTTGGCTAAGATTACAGACAGCCAATGCGGTCCAGTCGGAAGCATGGATGTTTCCAGCCGTCGCAGTCTCGCCCGCTATGAATTTCGTGCTGCCCCCATTTGCGATATTGTGTCACGGATCAGGCGGGGGCATGACAGAAGCCTTGCTGTCGTGGCAGGTGGCCTAGAGTATTGTCGGCCACCAGGAGGACTGCCTTGACCTTACAGGGCGCGATTTGTTGATGAGTACACGTTCAGGGGCAAACATCAGTCGCGCCTTGTCGATGGGTTTCTTGGAAAAGAATGTCGACCAGGTCCCTGGTAAGTTTTTTGACTGTCGAAATGTTCGTCATGGTCACAGCAAAGGTCCTCCTATATACTTGTAGGTCAAACCCTTGCTCAACTCACCACATCCGTATCCCTATGTTCTGGCCTCGACGTAACTCGTTGCTGGAGACGAGGCGCTCATATCCTATCTGCGGCCAAGACGTCCAGATTCGCAGAATGAATAACAAAGTCCAAAGGTTGGTCCTTGATCCAAGGATACCTCTCCAGATTGCCCTCCAGGCCATAGTCGACGCTCTCCAACAGGATTTCCCCCTTGGGCACTGCTGCTCACATGATGCTGCGCAGGTCATCCTCATTGAGCCCAAACTCGTGCTCGTGGCCCGGCTTTAGGCCGTCCACGCCCGTCACCGCCATCGATATCCGAATCTTCTGTGGCCACCCAGATTCATCGACCTATCTCCCGGCCTGGTCGGACCACTGACCACGGCTTGGGCTGGCGACCGGGGCGACCGGAGTAGATGGGAAGCACTTTAAAGGGTTCTGGGCTGTAGTGTCATGAAATAGGGCTCCTCTCTGCAGCCTTGGACGCGGCGGCGCGGGTTGGGTCCTCGGGTGATGTTGCGTATATCTACCGTCTTGGCCTGTTGTCCCGTCTCTAGATCACGAATGAGAGCGCCGCTGCGGGTGAGGCCCTGTCGAGGGTGCAATGGGCTGCTTTCTATGTATAGTGTGATAGGGCCTGGACTCGAGCAGTCCAGGACGACTCTAAGGCGCTTCAGGTCGCGAAATGGCATGGTCAGGGGCAAAGAAGGAGAGATAAATCACAACACGTAGAGATCTAAGGCTATCATTCTGATTTTGGTCTGCAGGATCTATGGGGAATACAAGATCGCTACTAGGCGGTCTCTCGTTGCCTGGGATAACAGATAACATCGCGTCGGCTGCATTACTGGAACGACTGTCAGGTGGTAATCCTGGTACAATTGCATGTACTTCACAGTGATGGGTTTCCAGGCAACAAGGTTTGGAAACGCCGGTCTGTGTTCTCTTGTCGGTTGATTGGCCGATAATTCAGGATATGACGACACTGCTGCCCTAGCGACATGCAGCTTATCTTGATTGTCGGCAATGAAATCTTGATCTAGACTGGCATAACTTCATGCAGCTAGCTACGAGCCGGTCCTGGAAATAGAGTCCACCATGGAAAGTACTGCCCCGTTGTGACAGGCTGCAGCTTTGTTGATTTCTTCATCCTTCTGAGGAAGATCATACATCCAGCTTTTGAACTGACGTTCCCCTTTGCCCTGCAGGATGTTCAAGGTAAGGCCGTAGTAGAAATAAGGTATCGCCTTGGTAGACGAGTCGAATTGCGTGCAGCTGTCAAGGTAAGGGATTGTTAGTGCCAGTTCTAGCTCTGAGCCAGCAAAGAAACAGCCAATAAGTTCTCCTCCAACTACTCAAAAAGCCAGCTTTTCGACAAGCGCCCGCCGCTAGGACTTTGAAGCTTCTCAGGAGAGGGGGGGGGGGGTGGGACGGCCGCGGTTGCCAACGGCAAGCTTGCACGCCGTGTCAGGGTTTGGCTGCTCAACATGTCCAAAGAGAGAATCAAGTGACCACCTGGAAAGGTTGCATAAGATAATTTGATAGCATTAAGTAAATCTGAACTGTGCTAGGCCTCTCGCCCATCCATCCTGAAAAGCATTATCCTCAACACCATCATCATCGTACAAATATCGTATATCTTGACGTCATTACCGAGCTCCCCTATATGGCAGGCTGGAGAGTTTTAGATGCCGTACTTGTTGAAGCTGCTCTTGTCGGCTCCTCCCTGCTGCTGCTGGCCTGGTGCCTGGCCGCCGGTGAGACCGCCGACGGTGTTACCAACGCCTTGGGTCACGCCGCCGACAGTCTTGCCGACTCCATCTGTGGTCTGACCGACGGCGTTGCCGAGGCCGGTCGTGGTCTGGTTGAGGCCGCTGCCGAGACCCTGGGTTGTGCTGTGATAGGGGAAACGGCACACGTTAGTTTACAGTATTGATGGGAATGATACCTCTGGGGTGGTGTGGGAGAAGTCTTACCTGCCAACGGCGTTGCCGACACCTCCGAGAAGACCTCCCTGGCCCTTTGCCTTCTCTCCGCCGGTGAGGACGTTATCGAGGCCACCGACGACTCCGCCGAGAAGACCGCCGTTGTTGTTGCCAGACATTTTGGTTGTATGTAGGTAAATAATAGAGTTGAGTTGGTAGGTATGATGCGTGTGACAGTAGAAGAAGCTTATCGTTTCTGGGTTGAAAGAGTTGATCTGAGGGATCTAGATGGCGACGGTAGCAATGCAAGGCGCGAGGTTCTTATATGCATGCCCGTTGCCCATCATGTAAGTGACATATGTGGACAAGGGGGTGGTGGTGTTTGGGGTGTGGCAGTACGTAAGTTCTGAGCCTGACAGTAAGCCACAAGCTGCCCTGTGACGTAACGGGGCCGTTATGATATCACCCCCAGACCAGCAGCCACTAGCCAGTCCAAGACGTGGGGCGCTCCAACGGGCGGGAGTTGGGGTGGACACAGCAGAGCTACAGTGGAGTCGGAGGCTTGGGGGTCGCCTGTGGTTGGTGCCTCTGCTTTTGTGGCTAAGCACAAAACCGGTTTTCTGCCTGGTATTAGCGACTTCAACGACAGCAACTGCAGAAGCACTCAACAGGCGAAAGCCATTCAAAGTTCAACGATCCCAAGTTCTTTGCATTTCCATCACTGCAATAGCGAACCAGCCACAAGCGAGGAAGAAAAAGCCTGACCCCAGCAGCCCAGTTCCAGTGCCACTACCAGGCCAGGTGCCGGGATGTTTGAGTTCTGGAACATCGTCAGATCAAGTCTGCAGTGTTAATTATGGGGTGGATTCAGGGGGTTCAACGGCGGCCAAGCGGATCGACTGGCCAAAAGACGATCAATAGAGGGGAATACGTTCTAGTGCTATATCTGCGTCCCATATGACCGGTGAGGTCATCCGAGATTCGAGATCACTTTCGATCGATGGCTTATTAAGACGCAATCTATTGGAAACGCGGAGACTCGGAAACAGAGCCCGAGTTTTTGGGGGTTCAGGATTTGATAATGGTCCTCGACAACTTGCTTTCCTGATCATTGGCGCACCTAGCCGAACCCCTTTCCGACGATATGCTTGTTTTGACTTCCAAGAATCGGTCAAGTTGTCAAACCCAATTTTTGATTGCTCCTAGCCAACACTTGGCCTGCTGCCTGCCAACAATTCTGACGTACTAGTGGTATTGCCCCAAGCTCATTACTGATCATCATGTCCAGCAAGATGGTTGCTTCTCAATGGCAGAGCATGGCGTTGACCAGATCACCACACGAAGGCCGATTCGCCTTTAATCCTGCATTAGACCGAAGCCTAAACCATTGGCGTCTTCATTTTCAACTTGTCCCGTCAACCTCAACCTGCCTTTTTAAAACGGGCGGTGTTCTGACTTCGGTGTCGTGGTCTGGACGGGTAGCTGTTCGCACTGACCTACTGAACCCCGACTGAACCCCGACTGACACATCCGCATTGGAACGATCTGGGGTGAGGCGGTGTGTTGGTTCGTTGGTTGGCTTTCGTCACTGCCGAGCCTGAGAGCAGCATCACCAATCAGGCCTTGAACCCTTTTGCCCCTCGTGTTTTGATTGTGTCGTTGAACCCGTCGAACTTAGCAGAATCATAACTGTCATCGGGTAGACTCTCCCTCCCACTACGGCTAACACAGCAACTCGAAGGTTTTTCACTCTAAGGTTCATGTATAGGATAGCCTTAAAGGCATTCGATCTACCACTATGTCTTCCCATATTCCTTCACTAACCATCCGTGCTGGAAAGCTCAACAGGATAGGCACTCTAAAACGTTCAGGCATGTCACTCTTATGATGCGGATGGCCCATATACCGACTGACTGGAGATATCATCTTTCCTAACACACCCATGATATACTGAAGACCGATACTTAGAATAGATAACGCACAGGGGAGGTAATGTAGAGCGTGAAAGTGTAATAGGAACCGTGATGGAAATGTATGTGTAGCAGGCTCTCCCCTCTTCTGGTATCACGCTGTCCATGAACGGCTCAACACACGAAGCGAGAAAGGTAAGTAGGAAAATAGGGGAGGCATCAACCCTAAGGTGAGAAATACTCGAACCACGTCCGATGTGGACGGAAATGGTCAGCTCAGTCCTATCTAAGCTACACAGTGTTCCGTGCCATAACCTCGAGGATGTTCGTATTCCATCTGAAAATTGCTTGATCGACGCGGCGGTTTTTTCTCCCCCTTGTATTGGGATACATGCCTTTGGCCCTTTGCTACAGACCTGCGAGATGCCCACATCACAGAGTCCTAGCAAACAGTAAGCGATAATTTCAACCCTCGTGAGATCCTCACCCACCAGTCCCGTGGACTAAAAAGACTGTAGCCTACTCATGGTGAGGTCTCATGGTGTAAGCTTACTATGTATTAGAACATAGAATTATCACCACTGCCCAAAATAATTGGTTTCATAGACTCCTTTTTTACTTTTGTTCTTTTCTGGTTAGCTTGACAGGAGTCGTGGTGATACGAAAAGGATATGTACTACCCAAGAAGCCACGATCGGACCGACTTCGACAAGTCGACCTTGCTCATCTTACTTAGCCTCAAAAGCCTCACTCCAGCGGTGAGCTATGTTCGGTCCGCTATTATTCTATCACGGCCCCATCCCAGGACACTGACGACAGGAACGACAGCAATAATCAAACCACCGTCGCTAATCGCATCTAGAACTATAAGAGCCCTACCAAGCCCTTCAAGGCCATCAAGGATTATTTATCGCTATCTACGGGACCGTGGGACTACTACATCGACGGGGAGAGGGTCGAGCCACAGCCCGGCGACTTTTACGGGGGCTAGGTGACGAGCGATATCGATAGCATCGTTAAGGGGAAGCATAGGAACTTTGACCCCGTCGTTCAGATTGGTCAAAGATGCATGCCTTGTGGGGAAATATATTCGGTCACTGGTCATGCAAGCAGGCCACAGAATAGGATATCTTGGAGCAGTCACTCTCAAAATGAGAGAGCACCGCGGGGGGGGGGGGGGGGGGGGGGGGGGGGGGGGGGGGGGGGGGGGGGGGGGGGGGGGGGGGGGGGGGGGGNCCCCCCCCCCCCCCCCCCCCACCCCCCCCCCCCCCCCCCCCCCCCCCCCCCCGAGCCCCCTTAGTGCACGGAGAATTTGGCTTGGAGCATAGGAGGTTCAGGCACTCCCCGAGGGGGCGTTTCTCATTCCGGGGCCCCGGGCACCCGCCTATGGAATCAAGATTTCCGATGATGATGATGACCACCAACTCATCACGATGCTGACATTCCGACCAGCCCAACCATCCCACTCTCCACTGGTTTTTTCAGGCGTAGTCGTTAGTGCTCTCTTCGCAAAACTGCCAGAACTCGCTTGCTTGACCTGTGCCCCCGTCCTCGCGGCCGACTACGGCGTTCTGCAGGTCCTTCCTCAAATTGGTGGAGATTCGACCGAATGGTATGACATAGCAACCATTATTGGTCCCGACCTTGATGTCTTGGGAAAGACCAGCATACAAAGCAGTCAAGGCAACCAGCTGGGGCTTGTGCATCAGCGGCCGGGCGATCATCCCTAGCCACGGAGTGTGTCGGAAAAGATTCGTAGATGAGGCGCCTGGATTGTAGGCCGCGCTGGCAACACCCTTGGGCGAGCCGAATCTTTTGGCGAACTCGGTTGCCAGAAACAAATTTCCCGTCTTGGAATTGCAGTAGTTGCGGGCTTTATCGCTGGGAGGGTTGCGCAGTTCGGGGATGTTGATACCTCCAGTAGGGGCCGACAGCTCCATGAACTGACTGCTGGCCCAGAGGATGCGGACGGAACCCAACCCTGGTACCGAGGATGCCACCCCAGCCTCGAGGAGCGGCATCAGCAGTTTCACCAATAGGAAAGGTCCCAGGCAGTTGACGGCCATTTGTACTTCAAGGCCTTGTTTGGAGACGGAGCCGACGGGCGGTTGCGAAACGCCCGCATTGTTCCACACCACGTCGATCTTGGACTCTTTGGCGCTAAGCTCCTGGACGGCCGTCTTTACGGTGGTGAGATCCTCCAAGTCCAGGTACAGAAACTCGACCTTGCCGCCGTCGTGGTCGGGGGTGGCCTCTTGAATTGCCTTGATGGCCTGGTTGGCCTTTTCCGCGGAGCGCCCGGCGATATAGACGTGGGCTTTGTGTTGGTAGAGGACCTTGGAGATCTCGAAACCAATGCCAGAGTACCCGCCTGTGATCAAGAACACTCGGCCTTCTTGGTTTCCTACATCTTTCTCCGTAAAGGCGGGCGATGGCGGAAAGAATTGCGACCATTGAGCCCCCATGATGGTTAAGGGCTGAAAGAAAGCGATACCGAAGAGTAAGTACGTTGAAGTGAAGGAGGGCAATGAGCAAGGGACAGCACCGTGAAAGATGACTTTATCAGGAGTATCGTAGCAAACAGATGTGTATGGTTGGGGGCTGCACTGATGATGTGCGTACGACGTCAACACCTGCGGCAACCGTTGCCTACCCGTTCCACAGCTTACCAAGCAAGGGATGTATTACCAGTAAGTATGACTGGAAAGCGCGGACCACTAGGTGCAGGTGATTTGGCCGTGGCAGGTGGGCTATGCAGTGTACTTTACACAGCATCGATAGTGTCTAATTTGTACATATAACCGCAATTGATTGGGTGGCCATTTCTCTGTGTAATGAACCCCCTTGCCTCATCTAATTCCCCCATTCATAAATAATAATGGTATAGCAAAATTCAGCGTTAGCTAAAAGGCCCTTTTAACTTGCAGTACTGACATTAATGAGTTAATACAGTAATATGGGATTATCGACGGAGCTAAAGAGCAGCTATTATGTAAAAAAAGAAGCAGATACTGGCGAGTTATATTAACGAGAAAGTCACACAGCACTTTATTATATCTTCTGACGACGTATTGAATCAATACACCTTGCCGCAAGTCATCAGCACTAAGCGATGCGACATGAAGCCGACCAGGCTGAGAAGATAGCTTCGGTCCCGTCGTGGGATTAAAACGGCCGAGCCCGAGCCGCGGCAGGAATCTCAGGAGTTTGACTGGTTGATGCAGTGTCATGATCACTTAGAGATGCTGACGGCATATTGCAAACCCCTGCCAAGACCGCTATGTGATAGGGGGCTAGTTCCCAAGGCGGTGGGTAGTAGGCGATCAATGTCCCTGAATGAAGCAGTAAGTGATGAGAGACTTGTGGCCAATTCGTTGGGGCAACTCCAAGGGTACATTCGATTCCCGTTCTATCTACCTATCGCTCATTGTAAACATGACGTTACACCGAATGTATAACACACCGACACTCTTCAAATACCGACAAATTTTGCTCAATAGCCAGCGCGGTGATGATGACCCTTCTCGGGCCAGTAGGGCCAAGCAGGATGCCCCTTTCGCGGTCTACATGGGTCCCTCAAGGCCGAACTATTGATCAAGGCGCCCATGGGGTGCGGCGGTGGCCGTGTGTTGGCCCCCTTCAAGTCGAGCGGGTGCCGCTCGTTGCCGGCGGCGTTGCCGGCCGTGGGGATGCCGAGACGGCGGCAGGCCTCCAGGTGGTCGCGCGGGATGTCCAGACGGCCCTGCAGTGACGTGGGCGTCTCGATGAGCGTGGCGACGAGGCCCGAGACGACGTGCCACTCGATGTGGCAGTGAAACAGGTGCACGCCCGGGTTGTTCGCGAGGAACCGGATCGCCAAGAAGCCGCCGGCGTTAACCAGAGTCGTGTCCCGCCGGCACGGCCGCGGGCTTGGCGGCTTCAAGGGGCCGCCCGGGTAGTCGCCGCCGTTGGTGGGGTTCCGCGCAATTATTTGGTAGCTATACCCGTGCGTGTGCCAGGGATGCGAACCGTCCTACCCAAACAGTTTAGTAAGGGACCGTACAAGAGGAGGAGGAAGCAGGGATTGGAAAGGGGAAAGGGTGGAAAGGGGGGAAATGGGTAAAAACAATACTTACGTCGTGGTTATTAATGATCACTTCCACAACGTCTCCGGACTTGATGAGGAGGGGGTTGGAGTTTCGGCCATACACAATGGGATCTTCCGCAAATCTACCTACACTCAGAGCGGTGTAAAGCGTGGGCACCTTCTGCTCTACGTAGGTCACGTTGTCAATTATAGCGCTGGAAGGGCTGGTTAGCTAGTTGTGTATGTGCACGAAGAGTTCCGTACGGGCCATACCGGTTCTGGTTATCAATAGTCGTGAAGTCCATGGTGAATATGATCCGGTGGTCAACGTGGTTATAGGCATCAACTTGGTCGATAAAGGGGTTATATTTGGCTGTGACTAGGTCAATATCATCAATAGTCGTCAAGTTGGTGATTGGCGTCTGTGGAGGCAGAGGCTGACGGTCGTCATGTACGAGGTACCCGTAGAAATTGGGATCGTAGTTCGCCGGAATCGAGTCGAACATGGCTAATCGTCAAGCAAGATATCGTCGTTAGTCTTTCGGTAATTCAGGGGCTAAGTTGACCGCGAAACAAAGTAGCTCACATGTGTCAAGTTGCGCCCTCATCAGGATCGCCCCTTCCTTGGAACCTCTTGGATGCTTCAGCGTGATAAGAACGGCGTAACGCTGAGCGACCGTGAGATACAGCCTGTCCACTGTCACAGGATCCATGTAATTACCATCAGCTTCCACAATGGTTAGCTGATGGCCCTCGACCTCAAAATAAGTACCGACGAAGTTTCCCAGGTTCACAACGCGGAGGAGGTAAGTCTTTCTATTGTCGACTTTGACGGTAATGTTTTGGCTGCTGTTGATGAGACCCGAATCCGGGATGGGCTCGGGCCCTCCGGCTGCTGCATTCTCGGCCGACTCGTATTGCTCGATCAAAAACGGGGACTGGGTGTGATACCAGTCGCCCAGGGTGATACTCAGCTCTCCATCAATCTGATCCTTATAGGGAGCGTGGGGGTCCCTGAAATACATCGGACCTCTCAGACCATCCGCGATCTGAGCAGGGACGTGGGCATGCCACCAGTAAGTCCCGGCTTGGATGACCTAAAAGGCGACTCAAGTTGTTAGAAAGGACGCGAACACCTTCGATAATAAAGAATACGAAAAGAGAGAGCCCTACATGGAAGTCATAGGTGAACCGAGATCCCGGGGGTATGGGACATTGCGTCACCATCGACGGCCCATCCATGGTGTTTTGGCCGACCTGCTGGAGGCCATGCCAGTGAATGGTCGACGTCTCATTACCTAGGAGGTTATTGACGTGCACTATGATGCGATCGCCCACCACACCCTCAATAGTCGGAGGAGGCCAGAGGTTGTTGACACTGACAACTGGCCGGCCGAAGCCATCAGGGGCTACGAACTTCCATGATATGTCCCAGTAGAATTCCAATGTCTTTGCAGACACGAGGGGTATCAAGAGAAGAGACAACAGGCGAGATCGCATTGTGAAGGAGCAGAAGATAAGCATATAATCAGAATGAACTGTCAGCAAGGCATCTGATCTGAAGAGAGCTGCCGAGTCCCCGGTTTTGATATACTCCATGCCTCGGGAATGTCGGAATCATCTGAATCTACCCGAAGATGTTCTGGTGGTTGCTCTTGCTGTTCTCGTATAACTATTTTTCAATATAAATTGAGCTCTACACTGCAGGAAAAGGCGCCGGCCGAACTCTGCATCGCGTGGCTGGATCCAAAGACGCCACGCGGAACCTGTTGCCCGAGGTTAGCTATGGTGTCACGACCCAGTCGACTATCACGACCCAGTTGAGCTTTATTAGCCTGCCGACCATCTCCCCAGTCTTCTCTGTATCTACTCCTACGCCAACCCATCGTCTCTCACGGTACTTCTGTACCAGTGCCACTGAGGCGCAAAATGGAGAATGAGATTCGGTTGTAGTTTGTGCCATCGTTCCCGGGACACCTTGATGGAAAGCTCGGTCCTCATCCACTCCAGGGGAGAGCGAGCCGCTGAACCCAATTCCGGAGCCACCCCGTTGCGACCATAAGCAAGCACAGTTGTTATGCCACTTTGTGGTTGCATTGGTGGAAATGGAGGGCTCGGGCACCAGCAGTGAAGTCATATGTCGGGGCGAAATATTGCCTGCAAGTGCTACTAGACATGCATCCAATCACAGTGGTTGATTTGTCATTCATAAAAGCCCAAGCAAGCGGGAGGGGCTTTGCTTCTCACCGACTGAAGCTTCTGTTAGGACGACACTGTGTACTGCCCTTCTACCACCCTCTTCTCCTCTAGGCACATGCAGATGTGGCTGCGAAAACATCACCGATCGTCGCTCGAGCAAAGACCTACTTGAGACAATCGGGAAGCCCATTTATGGTTGATTTGGTAAGAGGGGTGGGTGACCTATCCAGGGCGGAGACTTCAGTATGTTTCTGACAATCAGAGCAGGCTTCGATGTCACCCCCTCCCCGGTATGGTGACGGGCTCCACGGCTTCTTTGTCGGGTTCAGAAGTTGCGTGGTATAGATAAACAGTGATTCGGTTTTGCTGGATTATCCTGGTAGATCTGGTACGCATAGAAATACATTACCTGTCTACCCCTAGCTGCTCGCACGTAATGGGCGTCGAATACCGTATCGACTAAGGCGTAGCCTGTTTCTGCTAGGCCGGCCTAGGATAGCCCATGGCGCAGAATTGAGGAAAGGAAGAAAGTGAGAGCGTAGCTGTCTAGTTGCTGCTACAGGAGACTGCCAGGCCCACCGACCAGACTCGGACAAGACGGAAGATATTGGGCGCCGCGACCCCACTGAGAGGTCCGCGGTATGCAGCCGGCCACATGAGCTATGGACTGACTTCTACGTCGTATGGGATGGGGTGCTTGAAGCTCAATAGTAAAATCCAGTGGAAGCAACATGTCCTTGACCTGTTTGGGTGAGTACTATCCCATAGTCTATCCGATCTTGACCAGTCCGAGCTAGCCCCTTTGTTGGTTGAGAGACTGCGATAAGAACCGATGTATCCAACAGAGCCCCGGATCAGCTCATGAAACACGGGGACGGCCGGGGAAATTTCCTCATCTGTGGCGATTTCGACGGCGATGGAGACGACGAGCTCCTCGTTTCCATGTTCGGGCCCGTAGACCGAAATGAGAAGGGCGACTCAGAGCCGACCCCTGAAGGCAAACACCCATTTAAGGGTGTTATGTACTACAAAGCTATTGATCTCGTCCAAGACGGTCGCCACGGACAAGAAGAGTTCCGCTCGGCCGATGACATCCCGGTGAAGACGACGCTGCAACCCCCCTCGCCTCTACTCTCTGACCTGCCGAAGTCGAAGTTCAAGAAGGTCGAAAAATCTTGGTGGGGCACGCCCTTCAACGGTAAGGACTTTTACAACCTGAGCGGATTTCACTTCCGGTTCCTTCTCGACAACAGTAGTTACCCTTCGTCTTCTTCACCTCCGGATTTGAAAGTCACGGACTACCCCCACACCGCCGCCGCCACCCATCCCGCCCTACCGTCCCTAGGCCACATCCAGTTCTAGACGACGGGCAAGGGCGTCAACTACAGCGTGCACAACCACGCCAAGGATACCTTCTACGAGGCGCACGTCTGCCTATCGCCAGGCACCAGCAACGGCGGGATGGCGCGGCTCAAGCCCGAGTACGCCGCCAAGCACCCGTCGGCCCAGTACAACGAGCTGCCTCGCGAGGTGTTCGACTAGCTGCCCCTGAAGGAGCTGGAAGAGCACGGGGGCGTGTGGGAGCGCGATGCCGATGGACGACTGAGGCGGACGAACCGAGCGATCGATACGGTGCGTTACCCATGGCACAAGTGGAAGGGCGGCGATAAGAAAAATGTCGACGTCTGGATGGCCATTGAGTTCGACCCGCGGGTTGTTTACCAGGCGCCGGAGAATGGGCAGACGACTTGAGAGGGTATGAGTGAGACGGTCTTGAAGTTGATGGTTGGAAAATCAAATGTAATTGGTTATTTGTATTTAATGTCACAGTCACAGTCGTACTAGAATGTCTGCATTTTGGGTCCACAACCGTAACCATTAGTTGCATAGTTTATTATTGGGTATCATGTAGTACTAAACAATCGTTACTCGCTTCATTCCATTCAATGCAAAACCGTTCGTTCCCCCTTGCTGAAAACAAAAAGACACAGCATGTGCATCCTCAAACACTCTACACTATCAAGCATATTGCGCGGTGTTGTTGTTGGGAGCAGCGGTGAAGTTGTTCATCCCGTACTCCGCACTGCCCGACTTGTTGGCGCCGCCGGCCGGCTGGAACAGCTGGCCCTTGCGTTCCTTGTGGAGGAACTTGGCGCCGTAGTAGAGCTGGACGAGGGCGGTGACGACCATGAGGACGCCCAGGATGACGTCGAGGACGCCCGAGATGGCGCGGGCCGTGGCGACGGCGCTCACGATGAGGTAGACGAGCCAGCCGAGGGCGCGGACGGTGGACAGGATGACGAGGGTCTTGGGGGCCAGGCGGCGGCGGTGGAAGAGGACCGACTCGACGACGTCGGAGACGATGGTGAAGAGGGAGAGCAGCAGTATGAAGACGCCCTCGCCAATTAGCCAACCCTTGGTGGTGTCGTCCAGCACGTACGAGCTATCGCTGTAAAGGTCCCGGTACACGTCATTGATGTTGCTCGCGGCCCAGATGATGACGCAGGCAGCGACGAAGAAGAAGCCCGAGATTAGGCATTGGATGATCCAGGAGGGAACGAAATAGCGCTTGCGCCAGATGCCTTCGTAGACCTGCATTGTGTGGGTGGATGGATGGATTGTAGTCGGTTTAAGATGGTTTTGGTCTGCTTCTAAACAGACTGCACTTGGATATGGAATAGGTGGTATTTGCGCTAATGAGCGTGTTGATGATGGTGTGTTGTGTGTTGTGTGTTGTATGCTATGTAGCAAGATTATTGGTAACCAATGCTGTATGTAAGCAGGAGCACAAAGAACTGGCGAACTTGAACGTTTATATCGATTGCCACACACCATGCCAAGTACAATGTACGGCGTATGGAGGCAGGCAGTGAAGGAAGTCTACTCCATGTATGGAGATGGAGGGGCCTCGCTAAGAGGGAGGTAAGCATGGCGTAGTCAGCCGTGCCGCTGTTGGCGGTTAGGATTTGAAGGCTATGCTGACATCTCCAACGGCGCAGTTCTATTAGTAGATGCAGCTACTTCTTAGTAGTTGGTTCACAGCCACGGCCCCTGTCAGCCCTTATTTGGGCCAGTTTGTGGGGTTTGTTTGTTTTCTTGCCTGGCGGTGCTTCAAGGGTCCTAAGTGGCTAGCGACCGTCAGCTGCGAAGTAAGCAAGCAAGCAAGCAAGCAACAGTGCAATTATGAGCCACATTTGTTTACGAGATCAGTGCAAGTGTTCTGTAAAGGAGACAATAACGTGCAATTTTTTAAAAATTATTTTTCCATATATATATGTACTGAGTGTTGATCGCAGAGTTGCTGCCAAAGTAATATAGCGCCCGCAGTCATGATTTCGGCACAGAGCCTGCCTTACAGGGCTGGCTAAACGTACATGCATCGACCTACTGCTCTGGCCCTTGCAGCAAGACCTTCAGGGCTATACTACAAGTATGTCTCTGAGATACGACCTGCGGCTGAAATGCATGGTAAAAACATGTGTATTGATTGGGTTGATATTTAAATTAGCCTATCATAAAAATCACCCGTCACCTAACCACCAGGTAACTGACTGGCCCATATTCCAACCCACTAGAGGATAAAAGATAAGCTAAGCACAGGAAACTCTCCAGCCAACCCTCACTGGAACTCTTGTCGCACTTAGTTAGTCAGAGCGCATTAGGTGGGCAGGTATCCGTATACTTGACTCTTTGAATCTACAATGCAGTGCCCCCTGCCATTTGGTGTACGAGTTCATTGAGCATCGTGGCCACTATGTCAAAGGCCAGGGCGCCCATGCTTTGGACGAGCACTAAGACATGCAGCACCAACAGCCCCCAACGGCCACCCTGCTGGGTATACGAGGAGGCGCACCTTGGTCGTTTCATAGCTGTCCGCCCTGAACAAAGAGCCATCCCTCCGCCCCCAAATAGAGACGCCTAACTTTTTCCTTCAATATCCCTGGAAAACATGTTGCGGCGATAGAATTATCCAAGGCAGTCAGTCATCTTACCGTTTTGCATTAGCGAGATGAAAAAGTGGAAGGCGAAAGCCGTGCCGCAACCATACTGACCTAGTCCCAACGCCCCAACGGAGATTCGACACCGCTTTCATTAAGAATTGCACCTTTCTCGTCGCTCCCTCCCATCTGCCATTCAATTACTCGAAATGCAGCATTGAGAAAAGATAATAATGGTACGATGGATGGGTATAAGCAGTTGCCAGTATGAACCAACGATCACCGCTCAGCTCGACTCAATTATGCGTTGAATTTTGGCCGACGAGGGGACTGGAATCATCTCTCGCCTACACCGACCAGAGCAGCCAACGCAATGCGACTTCTACCAGTCCCCCGAGCCCTCAGGCTGAACGCTGTGACAACTCTATCTTGACCAATGGCGGACCTCCTTTTTCATCGAAAGATTTACTCGCGCGCGTTATGAGCAAAGACTGGTGAGAACTTTGAAAAAAAGGAACTTGTGATATGTAAATGAGCGCAGTTTCTGAACCGTCCATCGCCAAATGAAGAAGAAAGATAACCTAGAAGATGGAGCAATGTGGATGGGATCGGCGACAGCCGTGGATGGATCCGATCTCAACCTGGGACTCCATCACATGAACCGAGCCGAACCGAAAACGTGACCACCAATATTCGGGCCCACCGCCACCGCCATAAAGTGAAGAGATTCCGGACCGGATGCCAAGGAGAAGAAAAAGATGCGAAAAGGGGACACCAAGATCACGCATCTCACAGTCCCTAATACATGTCCAATTGATTACCTAGTTTTGAGCGAATGTTTATCTTGCCTTATTAATCCCCAATGCTACCCCAGACTCTTCTCCTTTTGTGTTTCGGGTCCCACCAAAGCCCAATTTAATCGAACGTCACATCTGGGAAATTCTACGACGGTCGTAACCATCCTGAAGAAGTTGCTTGAGCCCTTCAACTTCTCCATCACTACTTCTTAATCTCAATAGCAATATTCCAAGAGTGTCATGTTCCGCGATAAAAAGGCCTCGCAGGTCTCAGAACATCCCAGCAGCGAAGACAGCACCAACAAAACACGCACAGTTTCTCCTGGCGCAGTAGCTCGTGATGATGACGAAATCACTACATCCTTACCTCTCAGCGACGAAGCCGCAGCAACCTCGGATGCCAATGGCGGCAGCAAGATGCGCAGAACCGCCAGCACGGCCACGATCCAGTACCCGGGCTCGCACATGAGCGCCTTTAAGCGGCGCGTGCTGATGTTCTCGCTGTGCCTGGCGCTGTTCCTGGCGGCCCTGGACATCACCATCGTGGCGACGGCGCTGCCTACCATCACCCACGAACTAGGCGCCAACGCGGCCGAGTACTCGTGGATCGGTAGCTCGTACTTGTTGGCCTCGACGGCGTCGGGCCCCATCTGGGCCAAGCTATCCGACATCTTCGGGCGCAAGTCGGCCCTGCTGACGGCCAACTTGCTTTTCATGGCCGGCAGCATCGTCGCAGCCCTCGCCCGCACCGTCGGCATGTTGATCGCGGGGCGCGCCGTCCAGGGTCTGGGCGGTGGCGGCCTCACTGTGCTCGTCTCCATCGTCATCGGCGACCTGTTCGAACTCAAGGATCGCGCAAAGTATTACGGCATGACGGGCATGGTTTGGGCTGTGGCTGCCGCGTTGGGACCCGTTCTTGGCGGTGTCTTTACCCAGAAACTCTCGTGGAGGTGGTGTTGTAAGTACATATCCATTCGTCCTGGAGGGGAGTGGTTCACGTTTCATGAAATGTAGAGGCGCTAATGTGAGAAAACAGTCTGGATTAACCTGCCTTTTGAGGGGGTCTCACTTATCGTGTTATTCGTCGTACTCAAAGTCGACTGGCCGAATGTCGGCTTTCTTGAGGGTCTCAAGTCGCTCGATTGGATCGGCTCGATAATGATCGTGGGCGGCACAATCATCTTCTTGTACGGTCTAGAGACCGGCTCCGGAGGCCAAGCACCATGGGCTTCCGCCCAAGTCATCTGCCTCCTTGTCTTTGGCATTCTCCTGCTCATGATGTTCTTCTTATACGAGGCCAAGCTGGCCAAGAACCCCATGATTCCCATGCGCATCTTCAACTCCGTCACCAACATTGCCTCCTTCGCGACCTTCTGCATGCACAGCTTCATCTTCATCAGCTACGACTACTTCTTACCCTTGTACTTTCAAGCTGTCCTGCACTTCCAGCCGATCATTTCGGGGGTCTCCTTATTCGCCTTGGTCGTGCCGCTCTCTTCCCTGACCATTGGGACCGGCTACTACGTCAAGCGGACGGGCGACTACCTGATCCCCATCCGCGCGGGCGCCATCGTCATGGCCGTCGGTACCGGCCTCTTCATCAATTTCGAAGCCACGACCAACTGGGCCAAGATTATCGTCTTCCTGTTCGTTGCGGGTCTCGGCGCCGGACCCTTGTTCCAAACGCCCATGCTCGCGCTGCAGAGCCACCTGGACCCGCACGATATTGCCGCCTCGGTCTCGGCCATGACATTCATCCGGAACCTGTGCACGTCCATCTCGATCGTCATGGGCAGCGTGCTGCTGCAGCGGACGCTGGGCGGCGAGGGATTGAGCTCGGGCGTGGGCCAGGGCGCAGGTAGCGACGGCAATTCGGGGGGAAAGGAGGTTGGGCCATCGCGGGATACGTACATGTCGGCGTTGCGCATCATGTGGATATTCTATACGGCGTGGTGCGGGGTGTTGATCGTGTTGACCTGGCTTATTAAGGGCAGAAACATCAAGGCGGATTCGGGGAAGAGCAAGGGTAATAGTGAGGCCTCGGATACGGAGAAGGGCGAGCACAAGTCTCAGCCGCCTACGTCGTAACCTTAATTGGTAGTCCTGCTACTGGATTTAGGGGCTTTTAGGCTAGTCCATCCCACCTTCTATTCCAAGGTACTCCGAGTTCCTTCACCTTGCCTGTCAGACCTACAGAAATAAGCAGAGCTCATGCATGTATTTGCATTAACTGAAAGAAGGCAATATGCCTCTTTTGGAACAACAACTGGCCCAGTCTTTTTCTAATATGAGAGGTTCGAGAAGGGGGATTATGGCAGCTTTCAGAGGTTGACGCATTGAGCCTAGAGTACCGTATCCTAAGTTCTTAATCGGCAATGCTTCCGAACAGCGTTGCACTGCATCTGCATCAGCGGTAGTCAGGCCCTTCCTTCTGTACAGGAACACCAATCAACTTCACCACGTTTTTTCAGGTGGCAATACAATGCACGATCCAATCTGTCATGAGTGCGGTATAGACCGGAGAATGAGCTGTAATGGTATCCTGGATACTTGGAGTTCTATAAAGCCAATGGTAGAACCAATTTTGCTGCCTTGAAGTTTGCTTTTTCTTCACCAGTGCCTGTCGTCTTACTGCTGAGAACACTAAATTACCCCGCGAACAGCACCTGCTTGTCTCCAACCCGCAATGCACTTCACAAACTTCCTGGGCATCCTTGCCCTAGCCGCGAACACCGCCATGGCGCAAAACACGCTGCCTCTGCGCATTGTGACCTGGAACATCCGCTGGGCCACCCCAGTCCGCGAAATCAACGAGAAGCCGTGGTCCACGCGTGGACCCTTAGTCGTCTCGACGCTGGGCAAGACGGTCGCCGAGACCCCCAAGAATGCGGGCCTCGTGATTGGGATGCAGGAGGTGATCTCGACCCAACTGGACGACATCAAAGCTGGCCTAGGCAAGGACAAGTGGTCCCACATCGGCGTCGGCCGCGACGACGGCAAGACCAAGGGCGAGTTCAGCCCCATCCTGTATCAGCCCGCGGCGCTGCGCCTGCTCTACAACGAGACCAAGTGGCTGTCCCCCACGCCCGACAAGCCCTCGTACGGCTGGGGCGCTGGCAGCCGCCGCGTCGTGACCATCGGCGTCTTCGAGCACGTCGGGACGGGCCGCCGGTTCGTCGCCGCCAACACGCACCTCGACAACGTGAGCTCGCGCGCCCGCAGCGAGGGCGTCAAAGTCGCCCTGGCGCGCATCCAGGCCGTGCAGCAGCAGTACACCCCGGCGGGGGCGCCCGCGCTGCCCGTCTCGCTCACCGGCGACTTCAACTCGGAGCCCGGCCAGGACGCTTACACCACCGTCACGGGGTCGGGGTTCCTGGAGGAACTGTACGAGATGGCCGATGCATCGCAGCGGGTCGGACCCTACGAGACGTACACAAGCTTCTCGTCGACGACCAAGGGGTCGCGCATCGACTTTGCCTGGCTCGGGCCCGCGGCCGACAAGAAGTGGACAGTACGCAGGTACGAGGTCGTGGATAACGTGGTCGACAAGGTGTATGCGAGCGACCACCGCATGGTGTTTGGCGATGTCGAAGTGGCTGCCTGATTCAGAAAACCACGGCTGTTCTTGTTACATGACGGTTGAAACCCCCGCGCAACAGTAGCAGGGCAACAGTGCACTAGATCATCCTAGCTACCCGCGACGCATATAATACAAAATGCCGTTGAAACACTTCGCTCTTTTTTTGTTGTATCTTTCTCCGATCGTCAGAGACCTGCGATTCTAACAAGAAATCGTTATCACATACTAACAGTATTACTACGCACCATCTTCCTATGGCTGGACCTGAAAATTTGTGTGGCTTGAAATGGGATTATACGAAATGCGCCCGTCTCAACCCCCTAATGCTGGACTAACCGCCTCCCAAAATGTCCGGGCCTTGATTCGGCCTTTGACATTGCCCGGTAAAAACTTCCGCTTGGCATTATAAAAGGCGACGACGTCTACCACGATGAAGAGTAGAAGAAAAGCACACAGCATCAAGCAATACATTAGTCACACATCCATAGAATATTCCAACACGGGAGTTTTCATCATAATCAATCGAATTTTCCCCTACTACACCCAGATACCCACCGACACACTTCAGTCGTATAAGTGAATTCACCCCCCGCATACATCTTTTCCATCATGGCCTCTTACATGGAATCCATCCCCCGCCCCACCAAAACCTACCACACCAAGCCCTACCCCCGCCTGACCCAAGACCACGGCTTCGACGGCGCAGGCAAGACCGTCCTCGTCACCGGCGGCGCAAGCGGCGTCGGCCTCGCCATCTCGCGCGCCTTCGCAGAAGCCGGCGTCGCGCGCCTCGTCCTCGTCGCGCGGTCCGCGGGGCCCCAGGCCCAAGCCAAAGCCGACCTCGAGGCCGCGCACCCAGGCCTCGAGGTCCGGACGTACGCGGCGTCCATCACAGACCGCGTGAGCACCGCCCGGATCCTGCGGGACCTTGGCGAGAGCGGCGGTGTCGACGTCTTGGTCCTGTGCGCCGCCGTCGCGCACCGCCGCGTCACGGCGGCCGAGGTCGCGCCCCAGGAGGTCCGCGACGCGTTCGAGGTCAACACTCTCGCCGCCTTCGACTGGACGCAGACGTACCTGGCCTCGCCCGCCCCGAAGTCCGGGTCCAAGACGGTCATCAACGTCTCCGCGGCCGCGGCGCAGATGCGGCACCCGATGCGGGCCGCGTACGGGCCGAGCAAGGCGGCCGCGGTGCAGGTCATGCAGGCGTTCGCCGCGGAGGCGGACTGGAAGCAGAAGGCGTCGTCGTCCGGAGGAAAGAACGAGGAGGGGGGAAAGACGCGCATCTTCTCCTTCCACCCGGGGTCGCTTTACACCCCCGGCGTAGCGGAGCACTTTGCGCGAGACGCGCTCGCGTGGGACGACGTCGACCTGCCGGCGCACTTTGCGCGCTGGCTCGCGGGGCCGCAGAGCGATTTCTTGCACGGTCGCTACCTCTGGGCGCACTGGGATGTGGAGGAGCTGATGGCGGCCAAGGAGAGGTTGGCGGAGAACCCGGAGGCTCTGACGATTGGGCTGATACAGCTGTAATAGTACCATTGTCGGGTGTGCTAGTAGAGCCGCGGATCGGTTGCTTGCATTTTGACATGTTTTATGTGACGATGGAGTTGCGGAGATAGATGATGGCTAGGCAGCTAAAAATATGTTGTTTGATGTCCACCGCGCTTGTGTAAGTTAGTGGTGAATCCTGAGCGTACAATTTTAGATTGTTCAACTCTCATCAATTATATGTAACGTCACTCGCGCTCTCTCTTTCTCTCGCTCTATTTCGGTCGCACCACATCGGGCGAGTCCTGGACTCCATTTGGTGTCGGCCGAGGCGGTGGTGACGTGGGGTCGTCCAACGTAGTATCGAGGCACAGGAGCTCCGTGGTCATGGGCGGCGGTGGTCGGCGACCGGCCTGGCGTTCGCGGCCGCCGCCTCGGCGTCCGTCTCGGTCAGCATGGCGCTGTCGTTGAGGTGGTGTAGACGACGCTGGATCGCCGTTGTTAATTTGCCGCGCGAGGTTAGGAACTCGATGTAGTTTTTCAACCTACCCCGGCGGCATTCTATGAGGTTCACGCCGCAGACCCTTTCCATGAGCGGCTGCAGGATCGGGATGGACGACGCGATGACGATGGTGCTGCCCTCGACCCTAAGAAAATAGGAAGCACGCAAATATCAGTTGGGTTCTTTTCGCGAATTGTATACGTATACGTATCGTGCCCTTAGTTGATGATACGCACACCGTCCATGTTTGCAGGCTTGCGTTGGCCCCTGTTTTGACGGGGAAAGTTAGTGGTTGATTGGGGGTCGCAAACAGGGAGGGGGGCACTGACACGGGAAATCGGGATCCGCAAGGGCAGGAATATGTGTCGTCTTGTAAACCGCTATGGCACCTGACCTAGGACTTCTAATCAGCCACATATCTGGAAAATGGTAGACTTGAGTCGTACACATGAAGGGGCTGGTCACAGATAGAGGACGTTACTTACAGGACTCCGAGGCCAAGTGCCACAGACAGTGCGGCCTTCTTCCTGCGCCGCATCTGTAGTCGCCACAGAACAGCCGAGGGATAGATGGCGAGATAGAAGTCAACGAATGCGGATAGTGCTTGGGGCTTGTCAGCCATCCCGATACCTCAGGTCAGTTAAAAGGGGACAGTTCTAGCAATTCAATGTAATACGTACATCCTGCGAACAAACACCACCCGACCAGCGTATCAATAGCCACGCAGTGATCGGGAGTTTTGAGTGTAATGTAGTTAAACGGTGGACACTTCTTACCTATCACCCAGGTCTGCATGCCAATGGTCGCAAGGAGGGTCAATTGTACCGTGATGCCCATGGCCCACAGGAAATAGTAGTGGGGTTTTGTGGGGGACAGTAAGCGCACCAGCAGCGCGATCACGGCCAGCTTGGGGATGCCGAAGGACATGATGCCCGGAAAGAAGGCGATGAAGGTCCAGGTCGTGGCGGCGATCTGGTCCTCGTGGGATAGGGTTTCCACGTGGCGACCGAGACCGTGGGCGACGGCCTTCATCGTGATAGCGCATGCCGTGATTCCAGCAGCCTGAGACCGTAAAGAAGTTATTATCAGAAGTATGTAGTTGATAGCTACCTGTTTCCCCTTGCACCTACCACGGAGAGGATGATGAATAAGTCATCGTTTCGCAAATTCCGGCGCATGTAGCTCCTTACGTACAGTCGAGCAATGGTGACGAGGCAAGCGGCACCGGTTACGGCCCATATCGAGACCAGCATGGTGGTGCTTCGGTTCTGCGTCAGATAGCTCTCGTGGCCTGGGTCTGTTGCGTTGGCGGCCGACATGATGAGAATCACGGTAAGGGGAGCTCGTCGGACGACAAATCATCATGCGTATATCACATGGTCAGGTATATTTACTGTATCTCGTTTTTATAATGGCCATGCCGTCGTCGTTTAACCATGTCGCTTTTCAGAGGATGAGGGGCTGCCAATGAAAACGGACAGGATTGCCACCAAGGGACAGTCGATGACCTCGTCTACGCACTACTGGGAGGAGTGGCAGCAGCCCCGTCTATGTATATATTCCTCTTCAGGGATCTTGTTAGCTGTTATCAACTTCTGTAGAGATAATCATAAGGAGAGCAGGCACACAGAGTTTCTGGCCATGCCAGAGCTGCATTAACTTGACTCTTTCCTCTGACCCCGACTATCGTCCTGCTTTAGGACTCGCTGAGGTAACTATTACCAAGCGTTTCAGTTCATCCGAGTGAAGCCAAATCGATTTCCTAGTCCCAAAAAGGCTGAAGCACCGAGCACTGAGAATGCGGCTTGATAAGATCTTCAGACGATAACTTAAATCTATGAAGCATGCGGTAATTACTTTGTTGTGAAAATGCTCAAAGTTAACCTAGCGGGTTTCTGACGGCTGCTCGACGCGAGTGCATAACTACTCAACATTGTTCAAGGAGTTGTGCAAATCATAGTAAGCCCGGCGTGATGGTGGCCCGGGAGGTGGCAATAAGCTCCTCGGACTTTGACCTCATAGTTCATATGTCCGATCTCCGAGGCCCGAGTCCGAACAACACCCGAGCTAGAATAAAAGGAAACAAGGCAGCCACATCACCTGTCTAGATAATCCATTCGAGCCTAGAAGAAAACACTTCTTTCTACCACTATCGCACACATCTTTTCATTTACTGAACCAACCAATTCATCATGATGCAGCCAGGCAGCCAACCTCATCCCTGGAACGCCTATCGTGCCAATTGGCGTGGCATGCCCTATCGCGCCGGGGGCTCTCCGTTGATCCGATTAGCCCTCTTCGGAGCTGGGACCTACTTGATGGCTAAATGGGTGGTTCGGTGAGTTGCCCCCCTTAAACGGGGTTTTGAGGATCGAAAAACTGATGCTTGTTCATTAGCAACGAATTAAGGGAGCAGGGTCTTCAGCAGCAGTCACCTCAACAACAGCAAGCGAGGTGTGTCGATTGCAATAACAAGATCGAAACCGCCCGGGATAACAAGCGCTCGTAACCAGGAGCCTAGAATGTATATCTGGTACACCGTCACCATAAGGGGCTACAGTTCTGGATGTGGAAGTGACGAAACTTTAGTTCTCCTTGATATAATTAGTCTTTCGCTTTTTGCTGGACCTTCGGGATCGGAGCCGAATAAATTGGGAACCTCATTGTCCTCTTTGTATGATATCGACTGAAGCAGCTGCGCAGGTCCTGCGGGCGCTTACCTAAACCGAAATAATGCAATAATATCACTGTGCTTTGAGGTTTGTGTGCAACTTTGAAGTGTATTGTGTAATACAAGATATTCTCTATGTGTGTTTTTCGTCTTTCTATGTAGATTACTTATACGACTTGGGCTACCTATGTCTATAGCCACCCCTTAGGTGGATGACTTGCCTCGGACACCTGCGCAATCCCCGTCGTTTGCCAGGGCCCCAGTGTCGGGGATGCCTGGACCGGACTCCGGTTGCTCTGGGTTCCTTGATGTGATTGCCGCTGCGGTATCGACATTGGCGACAGCCCTTGTTGTTGTTGTTGTTGTTGTTGATGTTGTTTTGATTTTGAGTGGTTGTGCTTTTTGGTTGCATATTTCAGCTGCGCTGCTATGTGATGCGCTTTGGCCAACTCCTCCATCGACGGTGTATGCTTGAGTTGCGCTGTAGCTATATGAGGCTGAAGTCTTCTCGCTGTGCCGGCAGCTCTGAGAGGGGACGCGGCGTGTTGAACCGGCCCTATTCTAGTTGCAGGCATAGGTGAATATGGAGGCGGTTGCTGAGGTCCCCAGTACCCATCCAAGTCTGCGAGGCCCAAGGCTTTGGGATCTGTATCGTAATCATCTTTTTGATCGAACAGAAACGACTTATCGGCCATAGACCGTTTCTGGTCGTTCTGGCCGGCGGTAAATCTGGGAGAGCTCGGTCGCCGAAACGCCGGTGCTTCGTATAATAGGCTCGGGCTCCAATTACCTGTGTCAACCGAGGGCGTGCCCACTATCGAGCCGTCCAGCTCGTAGATGCTTCTCACTTCCCGCTGGGCGCGAATACTCCTTTGATTCCGGCTTTGCGCACCTTCAAACTCTAGTTGGATGGGAAGAGGAGTCGCGGTCCTTATACTAGAAGGATACGACGACGACACAGGGGAAACCAGTGACTGCCAGGTCTGGAATGACTGGTTCCTACTCTGCAGCGTTTGTTGCAGGCTCGGAGCACTTGGGCTGAGCCAATTGTTGAGGGTTGGGATAGTCTCTGTCGCAGTTGGGCGTGGAGCTGAGACTAACTGGCTCCCCCCGGCAACGCAGGCACATATCATGCCGGCGTGCACTTCGAAGATGGAAAGAACAAATCTTACTCCAGTCCACCATGTTTTGTCCTCTACATTGAGACCGTGGATAGCTACCGCCCAGTTGGCAATCGCGAACGCAAATGCTCTTTGTTGTACTTGGTTAGCTTGGTACTCAGAGAAAACGGGCTGAGCTCACTTACAAGAGGCCGCTGCTGATGACTACGCCGAACTCGATTTTCTCCTGTGTTTTCAAAAGTCTTTTCCTCCATACCAGAGCCATGGGTATGATTGCCAACAGCAAATCCGAGGAGATATTTCCGGCACCGAAGACTACGCTAACGGCGTTTGATTGAACGCACCAGCCCACCTCATCTTTCTCCCACACCTTGTCCCTCGGCCAGCATTGCATTCCACCCGCGACCATGTTCGCGATGAACCAGTCGACTACCCAGACCATAGCGACGTAGACGGTCCACTGAAGTTTCCGTTTCGAGCCGGCGAGGTCGAGATAGAGTAAGAGCAGGGACACCTTGAATCCCATGGAGGCCAGGAGCCACATCTCAGTCGCGATGCCCACGAACTTGTAATATCGTGAGGTAGAGTCGTCCGTGTATTGCCAGGTATGCAGCCCCAAGCCATTGGATGCGGCTATCGCTATCAGAATGCTGTATGTAAACAAGAAAATGAATGTGGCTCCTATTATGTCTGTTTGCTTGGTCAGCACCTCTGGGGTCGAAACGCTGATCGGAGGTCGAGAAAACGTACAATCGTCCTTGCCCAATCTTTTCTTCATCAACGCGATCCGCGAGTAAAACCGAGCGAGCACAAACAAGAGAGTGATACAGGGCATCACCACCGCACACCTCCACACATGGACACCGTTCTCTGCGGGAAGCTCCATGTTTGGCGAGATGCAAACACAGAACTGTGTGCTGCGTTGTGTGACAATCGGTCAGCAGAAAGGGTTCACACGTAATTATCGAGGCAGTCAGATGAGGATAAGAGGTATAAGAAGGCTCGTCGGTCTGACCGGAACGTGCCAGAGCTGAATGCAGGAGGTAATAACTACTGCAGGGGCTGTTGGCGAGTCCCGACGATAAGCATCTCTCTTAGCTTGCGCCATAAGCTGAGAAGGAAGCCTTGTTCTGATGATCCACATCATGTCGCATTTGGCACGCTCGACGCCGTTGCACAAACCGGGACGAAAGAGGCGTATGGGCGATTGAGTGCATCCGATTGGTCTCGAAGGACGAGGTTGGAATATTGCGCGCAGAAGACCAGTATCTATTAATATCGCTCGCCATTGGCCCAGGCTGAGATGAATGAGCGATGGATCTAGAAGCTTGTGGGGTTCTGCTCACAGTCGGTTCCTGGAAGCCTCTTTTGGCCCCCTCATTGCGACGATGCTGTGGTGCGGTGCTCTAGAGTGGTGCAATGATGCCGTCAGCTTACCTGGATCAGAACCACCATTTGCCCCATTCGGCCATCGCGAGGTGCAGGGGTCGCAATCCCACGAATCCCACGAGGCAGTGTATCATCAAACCCCCCAATCCGGCAATTGTGTTCCTGGTGGGTGCAGATTTGGACAGTCTGTCTAGACCGTATTCTATATTCCATACGAGGCCTGTTTTTCTTGAAACATGTAGGATTAAGACAGAACCAACACCACGTGCCATGGGCCATCCAATTATGAATGCGAGGGCTTCGCCCTCGTTCTTAGTTGCTCCGATGTTTCCTCCGGCTGACATAAGAGTGCCACAGTGAGAACGCTCAGTTAAATACAGGAGTGCCCGCAACCATCCGCCAGTATTTCTCGGCTTCACCCTATACTTTGCACATACCCAACTGCACATCACTGCACCCATGCCGCGATCATGCCAATACCTTACACGCTTATTCATGTACAACGTCGCGATCGTGTAATTATTCGGAACTTCTGGCTGTGGTGAAATAGCCCCTCGTCCTACAACTCTGATTTCGTGGCGCTCTCTGAGAAGGCCTGATGCTACACGTACACCAGTTGGCATTTATCTTCATCCACAAGGTGGCAGTTCGGGCTGCAGGATCGGCCCGGGAAAGGCTACAGTATCATAGTCAAACAACCTGACCGACGTTATGCGAGCTGCAACCTAGTCCAAGACGCGTTGTGGTGTTCATCGATGATATCAAAAAACCTCGTGCACAGTGGTTTGCTGTATCTCCCCTTGATCCTTTAGACCATGTAACATGAATCTCAGTAGTAGACCTCATTCAATAACAAGACTTAATCGTGTGAGTAGGTGAGCCTATTGATTTCTTCGAGATGCACCACTACCGGTGGTACCTTCAAAACGTGCCCGTCCACGAGGCGATCGAGATGAACGCCAACCGCTTCTGCCTACCGTACACGGTCGCGCGGCTGATCGACCGGAGCGGCGTCTTCTTCAAGAAGTTCTGCTTTCTGCCTCCTTACGACCGCGCCGCCACCTTCGACTGGAGGTTTGAGGCCCTCCGTCTCCGTGACCGCACCTTCCTGCTCTACCACAATGGCACGCAGGAGGAGGACTGTTGTCCCTTTGCGGGCCCGGAAGCGCACCGCGCAGCTTCCGAGCAGACCGCTCGCCACCCGGAGCGCCAAGTGGTCCGCTCCGTGAAGTTGCTGTACTTCTACTTCGACCGACACCCGCCGCTGTATAGTGACGAATACGATGGCATTTACCAGCTGGATGTCATGGACGCGTGGGATGCGGAGCATGATCAGTACGAGATCGAACCGGAGGACAACAGGCATGTTCAGGATTCAGTCATAATGAAGCTGATAAAGAAACTACGGAGATATTGCGAAGAAACTGTGAAGGTCCGACCGCCTTTCAAGTTTGCCGGCGTCATAAAGTGATACATCATCGTGGGCTGTTGTCGAATGTTTTATCAGTTTATCACTGAATGGCGGCCCGTCGGGACAACAGCTTAACATCCTCTTGAGGACCAAGACGCCCCAAGTGAAGATAGATAGCATCGACCGATACCGTCGGCACAATGGAAAAAGAACATGGACTGAACCCAGATTTGCAACCTCGAAGCAGCACTCAACACAGCCATTGTGAGTAAATCATTCTCTTGTATCCTACAAATTCTATCTCCTACCTCAGCTCAAATTCGTTATCATTATGATTATCATTGCTTCTGTAGCTAGGGTTCGGGCGGTTGTTGTGTATCCTATCCATCGCGGCGTTCGTCAGATGTAATGGCGTAATAGGGGGTGCCGTCTGCAGTTTGCTGCCGTGCAAGAATTTGATACTCCTGAAAACCTCCACGAATTTCGACTGTGATTGTTCGCTGCTTTCCCGGGACGATACCCGGCGTCGGGCTACCAGTATGTTGAGGGCGGGGAGGCAGGCGCAGACCACGCCTATGGTGATTTCGGCAGTGCTACAAACAAAAGGTCAGAGGCCAAGTACTTGGTGATTTTCGCTCCAGAGTTTGTGATGTCATCTTGCTTGCCATCAAGGGAATCAGAGAGGACAGGAGGTGATATAGAAATGAAAGGCTTAGGGGTTTATCCACCTACCCAAGCAAATTGAAGCGGACAAAATCGACACTTTGGTCATTGGACTTCTGCAGCTTCATAACGATGACCATGCGCACGAGACTAGCCATGGTCGCGATGCCGCCCAGCCCCAGCATGCACCAGATCTTCAGCTTTTGCACCATATTCATGCGCAGGGAGACGATGGCCGGTACCGGCAGAAGGAGGACGGTGATGTCACTGACGGTGCTCATAACGGTGTCGGCGACGAACAGGGAGCGCTGGGAGACGACGTTGACCCCCTTGATGCTCAGGTCCCAGTAGCTGTTGATCGGGCGACAGACCTGAACCTTAATGATGAAGACTGGGACGTAGTAGCAGAGCATCAGGACGATAATGACCCAGGCGCTGATGCGTGTCGCCCGGAACGTGCCAAAGACGCGGGCTATCACCAGCAGCAGCGCGAACTAGCGAGTTGACATAATATTAGTTTTGGATCGCGTACAGATAAAGCGAGGCACCCAGGCAGAGTGCCTAAAAGTAGGAAAGTCGAGCAGGAGGAGTTTTCAGTCTTCGCCAATGCATACTTTCGTAAACCATGCGTTGGGGCCATAGACTAACGTGTCTGCATACAGCGCCTTTGAGAAGGTGCGAGTTAGTGATGGCGATCGAAACAATAAGAAGATAAATAGGTGGAGCATAACATACCTTGAGAAACCCCTCATAATTCTGGGCTGTCAAATCCCATGCATGAAAACCTCCGCCGAAGTGGTTCACTTGTTTCGGTGTAAGCCTTTATCGTCGTGGATGACTGCTGGAGTGGTCTACTCACTCATCAGGGCCGTCGCACTATATCCTTCTGCGAGCACCTAGAGGTTGAGTAAATGGTCAGCAACTCTGAGGGTGATCAAAGGTGAGAGATTAGGAGGAATCGGGTAAACTGAACACACCCATGCAATTAAGCAAGCCCCTATGGTGACGGACATGCGTCAGCATTCCTTCATCGTCTAAAGGAGCAGTCAAACAGGCGCAGCGACTTACAGTCGTCAAGTAGGAACGGCGGGGCCACGCGGATCTTCACGTACACGCGCATCATTATAAACGGCGTCATTAGAACTATGGAAAGGATCTGCGCCGCCAAGTTGATGGTATGCAGTATATCTTCGGGGTTCTCAAAGTTGGGCGTCACACCTGGAGGCGGTGGGACGGCTCCAACAGGGCCGGGCGGCGGCATCGTAAAGGCATCAGCTTGAGTGGAAAGAATTTACCTGCAGAGATCGCAAAAAACATGAAGGAATCTGTTTCGAGGTGTTGGGCCAAGGCGGCGTGGGGTGTCTGTGTTTTGTTTTCTGATCAAAGGGTAGGACGACTGGTCACTGGACGCGGCCAGCATCCCTAGGCCCATGCCCCTGCCAGTCCCTGTGAGGGGGTATTGTCGGCCAGCAATCTCCAAACCTTGATCGGTCTGGAAATTCGGGGGGCGGCGGCGGAATAAAAACGTTGAAGACGGTGTTGGTAAAAGGGATTAGTAGAGTCGAGAAACCTTATTGGGTTCCTGGCCCATTGCAGGGAAAATGTGATTCAACCTGTTCATGAGGTCGTTGAAGGGCTTCTAGAAAATCATTAGCGGCTACCCTGACCATATATCAGATACTCTAGACGCACCGACAAGGTCCCCATGACTCAAGCATGGTATAAGACTTTGAGGGAAAATACCGGGTCAGGTCCAAGCATTCGGCAAACCCCTTTGGCTTGGCCAACCAGACACAAACACCTGGGTTCAAAGAACATGGGACTTGGGACGAGAGACCATTCCCAGCTCGGCATTATCGCAACACCACGCTTCCGACAATCCAGTAGTGAAGGCTATAAAGATGTCATATTGCCTGATCTTGCTGTCATTCGCGATTGTCCAGTTGTCGGCATTCCAATCATTCAGACGTTGTGGTGAGTAATATATAAGAAGTGCCTGATCGTTGCGGACAATCGAGGAAGACCTCTATCGATAGATTAAACAATACGACCACCATATATGAAGCAACCAGGAGAAGAAGGCCCGGGCTCAATGAAGTCGACTTCGGTGTTACCACGCGAGTCATCATTTTGTGCAAGGAATGCACGAACCAAGACAAGTTGCTCCGATGGCCGCCCTTTCTTTGAACTCTCTCCGAAGGCAGCCAGATATTCCGCGCCCGACTATATTATCAGGGTAGAAGACCTTGGCCTCGAAGGGCACATTTTCCTTCCTTCCGTGATAAAGTGTGCGTCCATTCGATGGGGTGCCGTGAGAAGGCCAAACTCTGGAACGTGGAAATGAACTAGGCTCGACTACAATTGACCTGAGACAACAGACAATGGGCCTGTGTACTGATTGCGATGGAAAAGGGATATTTAATTTTGAAGATTGTCGGTTTCAATCAGAATCTGATGATTTACTTGCCATGTGTTCGAGAGAATGAATCCGGCTTAGACGGGTACCTGACCCCTCAAGTGGGCACTGATGTTCCGGGCTAGTATCCTGCATCGCTCCACGTGGAGAGCGGCCCCTATATTGCTGTCCGGCTACCCGAACGGAGGTGGGTGGCTAGTAAGTCATGAAGAGTGGCCGGCACTTTTGCTTCCGTTGTTGAATCTGCGCCATGCTGATAGCCCGGCAGAGAACCTCACTTGGCAAAGCGTCGCAGCGGAGCCTGTTGTCGGTGCGGACATGGTTTCATCTTCATCTCAACTGTCAGCTGTCACACTAGTTGGCCATGAGCTGGCTCTTGTTTGTCGATGCACGAACCGGAACAATCGTCGACATTCCTGTTTGAGGGGCCTCCGCGTTGACCTACTCTTGGCATCCAAAGTCATGTTGGACAAGGGAATTTCCTCATGGCTCATATTTAGTAGAAACGCGATGTTCTCCACTGGCTGGAATTGCGAAGATTGGCCATGGCCTTGCTTTTCAGAGCGAGCATGTGTATGGATATGCCGAACATGAACGGGTTTGAGATCCTATGCCCAGTATACTGAGCATCGATTGCAGCCAGAAAGACCTGATTCGGAGCTAGAGTGATATGAGAGTCTTTCTAGGTTCGTACTCACCAGCTCGGTCTGGCACCAACGCTATTGACAACTGACTGTTCTGGACGTTCCGTTGGAGCAGTCAAGTGTTTGATTGAAGCCAGGACTCGAAGAGTGAAGACGACACTCTTCGGGAACATAAACATGTCTGTGAAAAAGACAAGTGAACGTCAATGGACAAGGGACGGTAGGCAGCGAGCGTGTTCCCATGTCCCCATCTCAGCGCGGACAATTGGTGAGGATCGCAGCCACCGTTCAACGGTGAGAGTGAGTGATTGACTTTGAGCAGGCCGTTTGCAAAGACCAGACGCTAATCTACGCCTATACCTAAAGTAGCCACCAGCTAATGCATGGATCGCGCCCCGAGCTATTTAAGGTTTGCCTGGAAAGTCTGTCAAAATGACTTCAGTGATAACTTATCTCTTATCGCCGATTTCGCTGATAAGAAATCATCGGCGACTAGGTACGACTAGCACCCTCAAGCTCGGGTTTCTCATGAGCTGCCTTGGTAATCCAAGTACCGCTAGAAGCCAAAGGAAGGCGGGAGAGCAGTCGTGACGGTGCGGCATTTGCGGGCACTAAGATCCAACTACCACTTGCGCAGTATAATCTCCTGAAAACATCAATCAATGATAGGTGTACCACGTTGTATGTACGCGTGTTGATGTAACTACTGTGTAGGTGTATGGAAGCCATGACTCGCACAATGCAAGCATGGAACCATGGGCGAGGGGCCACGTACTGGTACCGTGTCCTCCTCCCATAGGCCTTACCGCAAATCCCATAACCTACAATCTACATGCGGCGGTGGACTGACTCTGCGTACGTAGTAGTGGTGGTAGTAGTATATCTCGGAGCCCGGGCAAAAGAGACTTTTTATCGTGGCCCCTTCCTAGACGCCCTTATGTTCCTGTGTTGCATTGAGGATTATGGCCCGTCGACTTCTGCCGAATAGCAACCACAACCGGAATATTCTCCTGAACTTAGAGCGTCGCAATGTCAAGGGCCTAGGCGGAACAATCGGGCGCTGTTATCCCGTCCCCCGCAGCCCTGGACACCCGGCCTTATCCCGCGAGCTAATCGTGGAAGCTAACACTTCATTCTACCCGAATTTGATGTCATCCAAACCTACCACCGCCGATTCGTCATGGGCTCGCCTCGAACAAGACAATAACCAGCAGATGGGTGGGGCCAAAATCCCAGCGACTCCATTTCCTCTTCATCCGCCTAATCCGAAAATCATGATGCATGTCCCAGCCTGGAAATCCTCAAAACAGGCCTGAGAGAAATGGGTCAAACAGGGTCTACTCGTAATACATATAGAAAGTGCCACCGCCGCCCCGGGCTATTAGCAACATTGTTTTTAGATCTAAGCTCTAGACCTGGAATCTGTGCTTGAGATCCCTCCATTCAACAACCAGCAACAACAACAAACCACCACATCACAATATCAACAATGGCTTCAGGAGATAAGTTTGAGGGATGGTTGGGCCACGCCCCGGATGCTGTCGAGGGAAAGATGGTCTGGGGCGAGTTTGAGCCCAAGAAGTGGGAGGAGGACGACGTCGATATCGAGATTAGCCACTGCGGAATCTGCGGTTCTGACCTCCATACTCTCAAGTCCGGCTGGGGCGAGACTCCTTACCGTAAGTTGACGCATCTTTCATCTCATCAGCCTAGTTGCCTTCCACCTCCTTTCAGCCCAGCCTTCTACCCTACCGATTATACTCTGCCAGAAGGGTAAAATCCGAAGTACTCTCATTCTAACTAGCCTCTAGCTTGCTGCGTCGGCCACGAGATCGTTGGCAAGGCAGTGCGCGTCGGCAAGAACGTGAAGCACGTCAAGGTGGGCGATCGTGTCGGCGTCGGCGCGCAAGCTCGCTCGTGCCTGGAGGCCGACTGCCCGGAGTGTTCGACCGGCAAGGAGAACTACTGCGGCCGCGGCATGGTTGGCACTTACGGCGGCGTGTACCCTAAGGGAGAGGGCAAATCGTACGGCGGCTATGCCAAGCACAACCGCACCAACGGCCACTTCGTGATCCCTATTCCCGAGGGCATCGAATCAGCTGACGCCGCGCCTATGCTATGCGGCGGCATCACCCTGTACTCCCCGCTGAAGAAGAATGGCTGCGGCCCGGGCAAGACGGTCGGTATTGTCGGTGTGGGTGGGCTGGGCCACTTTGGCGTCTTGTTCGCCAAGGCCCTCAACGCCGATAAGGTCGTGGGTATCTCCCGCAAGGCCGACAAGCGCGAGGACGTCCTGAAGCTGGGTGCCGACCAGTACATCGCGACCGACGAGGACGAAGACTGGGCCAAGAAGCACGCCCGCACGCTCGATCTGATCGTCTGCACTGTGTCAAGCGGCAAGATGCCCCTGGCTAGCTATATGGGCCTGCTGAAGGTCGAGGGCACCCTAATCCAGGTCGGCGCCCCCGACGGCGGCGAGCTGCCCAACATCAACGCCTTCACCATCATCTTCAACGGAATCAAGATCGGTGGCAGTGGCATCGGCGCGCCCCACGAGATCCGAGAAATGTTGCAGCTCGCGGCCGACAAGAAGATCAAGCCGTGGGTGCAAAAGCGGCCCATGGCGGATGCCAACAAGGCTATCGTGGACATGGAGGAAGGCAAGGCGAGATATAGATATGTACTTGAGAACTAGGATATATATTGGTGAAATGAGTATTATAATGTTGAACAGCCATTACCTGCTTGCCTTGGCTACTTTCACTTTTCCTGCCAGAACATTGTAGCCTAGCAAAACTCAATCACTTATAATTTCTACTTTCTACAGCATCGATTTTGAATTTACAAAAGAAGTCATCGTACCCAATGCTTTCCAATTTGGTTACAGCATGCTCAGTGCTTGGGCCCTGGTCATAGTCACCTCCACTGATCGCGTCGATGGGACGTAATTGGATCTGTCATGGCATGTTCCAGGCCATGCCAGTGTCGAAGAATGATGCGTCGGCATAGGGGCAGTACCAGGTGGGACGGCTTGAGGATATCGATGTTGCGTGAGGAAGGTTTATGGAAAGATTTAATATACGTATGTTACGAACTCGATGTGCTTACGCTGACAGAAGAGTGATTTTATAGCGCATGTAAGTGAATTCGCGATTTGGCAACCATCTAACCCTATCTCTACATAAGATCACCCCTTAATGGCTGGATTGCTCTTGCTCGAATTGTGGCTTGATGAGATTGACCCAGGTGCAGTGGCTCTGCTTGAGCTCCATGACCACGTCCGCGTTGCGAACGAAATTCTCGTCCTTGAGCGAGCTCTCCAGAGCCTCCATGTTCTTGCCCGTATTTTCCTCATCCTGAGCGACCCAATCCCGCATTTCTTCACCCAGGCCATCTCCGCCGTAGAACTGGATGATATTGCGAGCCTTGGCTCGCCCCTCTTCCATAGACTCCTTCAAGCGGTCCAGGCTTGTGTGAACGGGGTTCAGTCCATCTGCCAGGGGGTTGGACTCGTCTTGCAGCATCTTCTTGGTGTCCCACTTGCCATAGACGCTGTCGACATGGATATAAAGCGTCTTCTGTCTCTTGGCGCTACGTTCCTGCTCCCTCTTGCTATCGTTAGATAGCTTGGTGTTCTGGACCTTCTGCTGATAGAGCTGCTTGAGAGTCTCTTTGTACTTTCTCTTCATCTTGGCTGCCTCGTCTTTCAACAGACGATTCTCGGCCATGAGCTGAGTGTTGAGGATGTCCTTCTTCTCATTCTCGTCTTCTTTCTTGATTACCGCACCACTCACACCAAGTGTGTGGATGTTCACCTCGTCGTCGCCGTCTTCACCCTTGATTCTTGGAGGAGAATCACCGGGCTCGGCAATGTCTGATCGAACGTCCTCATGGCCCGTCTCGCTTCTGTGACCTTCTTCATTGGCCCCAGTGTTCTCCGTCGGGGCATTGATAAAACCTTGTGCAAAGTTGTTCAATCCTTCTTCCTCTTGGAGCTCAGGGATACGAGTAGCGTTATCCCTAATCGGTGCGGGTGATTCGTGTTCGGCCTGAAATTGGGATGCTCCCTGCTCTTCAGGGATATACTCTGGTGACAGCACCTCAGCCCGATCGCTGAGAGAAGGGGTTTGACCCATTCCGCTGACCTCTTCATCTAGCTCCCCATCATAGTCTCCACCTGGCTCCTCATGGTCTACATTGTTAGGCTGGAGAGGCATGTTTCTGATGGCCTCCACGACAGTCCTCTGGTACTCTGTCCAGACTTCTGAGCCACTGATGCCCTTGAAACGTGCGTAGATCAGTTTCAACTCCCTGGAATAGTCGCGGGGACCAGCGGAAGGCCCGGCTCTCTCTTCAGCGCCGGGTTTAACCTCTTCCCAATGACCATCGTTGTAGCGCCGGAAGAGTCTGTCTCGCTTCTCCTCAAATTTCCAATTGAAACCAAGGTTGTACTCGGAGGGGTAAGATTGTAGAAAGCCGAGGCGGTCGATGAGAAGTCTCTTCTTGTCGATGAAGCGACCGGCAGTATAGAGCAGACAGAGGGAGTAGGCGTCGAGTTCAAGCGTTTCTCTTTTCGAGCGGTGCATATAAGAGATGCAATTGTTGTAGTGCTTGATGGCCGAGAAGATGAGGCCGACGGGCACGCGGGTATATTTGGCCAGCAAGCAAGTGTAGAGCCACTGCAGACGGTCCTTGGACAGAGACTCGGGAAGGTTTTCGATAATCTTCGGCAGGTAGAAGGAGGGCTGACTAGTATTGATCTGGTAGACGGCTGCTTGCTCCCAGCAGTGGCTCTTGTCTTCGTGGTTGCAGCCCTTCTTCACACAAGATGTCTCAGTTTCCCACTGGCCGAGCTGAGAAGACAGGACTCTAAGTTGCCAATTGTTGAAGTCTTTAAAGTAGCTGGATCTTAAGCCACGAGTGGACTTGGAAGCAGCAGCAGGGGCTGATGTAGACGGTCCTGCTTCAGCCTCCGGGTTGGGAGCTGGTGTTGTAGCGTTGGACATCGTGCAGCCTTTCCAATTTGGAAAAGTCACGGCTGCGGGTAGCCGACGCAACTCGCACAAGGGTGGATGCGGTTGGAAATTAAGAGTCACGGTCGTGGGTAACCGATGCAACTCGGAAAGGATATAAGACGGAAGATTATCCCGAATTGAGATGAAAGAACGTCCCGGGATGGGACGAAAGATAATTCCAGGGAAGGCCAGGGTATGATGAGAAGGGAAAGAAACTCGGGACACAAAAAACAAGTTTTGATCGTGTTCACATGACAGCCCGAGACCTTCATTTGTATTAAACGTTTCAAGGCTTCGTCCCATTGAACGTGTCATTATTCTATTCCATTGAACCCATTGTTCTTCACGATGGGATCAGGGCACATCAATCTAATTATATGCCCATGTGTATGCCCATGCAAGTAAGTACAGCAAGTGGTTAACTTCAGCTGTACATTAGGAATGTCCTGTCCAAATTGGAAGGATGTACCTAATGTATACTTGAAAACCGTGGAATCTGGCAGGAACAGCAGGCGTTTTACTTTCACTGAGGTCAAGTCCTGTCAACATCTGCCCCGAAAGGGGTTGGTTGCACTTGCCTAGTCACATCAGTCAAACAATACCCACATCTACTTCAAAACCATCGTGATGACTCAGGACTTTACAGACGAGTGAATTTCAATTTTCCATCGTCACATCTTACCACCAAGTCTCACTTCAATTGATGTCCATCCTCGGCGACGAGTCATTTCCTTTGAAGCTCTGCTTCAACTTTCATCCACCTGGGACTAAGCCCTCACATCTTTGCTTCACCAACGCTATCACGCGTTTTGCATGGTATGTTCAGGCCTGTAAACTCAGGCGAGATTACCTCAAGCCTTGCCAAGGTTCCTCATTCCCTTGATTCAAGCTAAGGTGGTGATTCCCTCAATTTGCTTGCACCAGAACATTGGCATCATGGAGACAAACCTCAGCCTTCGTACGGCCCTTTGGATCACAACCAAACAGAAGGAGCAGACGGCCAGACTTAAGGCGGTCATAGAGAAGTCCATCGCCGAAACGCAGATCGAGATCGAGACCACGAAGAAAACACTGCAGTCATTGGAATTGCGTACCACATCCAATGGAGATGCATCAGGAGATGTAACTCGGGAAGCCATGATTGGTATGCCCCTCTCATTGTCAATGCGCATACGAGGTTTCTAACGTTTTTCTTCCAGGCGAGGGCCGCGAGATCATTAAGCGAGTCTCCGAAAGTCTCATAAAACAGCAGCGGTTATACGACGAGGTTTCCAACACACACATGGAATGTCAGCGCGAGATCTTGAAGGTTCGATCACGCCTGAACCGCAATGTTTGACTCTGATGTATTAGCTGGCTGGGTAGGCGAATGCAGCTTCAGCATTAAGCCAGGCCACGGTATACTTTTTATCAAAGATCCAACCCGTATCACACTGTATCATAGACGAGTCTGAGTGCCCCTCTCACAAAACCTCTGATATCTGAGAGAACCTTATCACCTCTTGTGAACCAGCGTTTTCATGTGCTGTAGCGTATCCATATCACCCAATATGTGGCCCGGATGTTACTATATTTGCTAGGAATCCTTTCCGTAGATCATGACAACTTCTTCGCGACGGGTAAACGTCGTCAGCATCTCTCGAAAGGCGTGATGGGATTGGCCCCAGAACGCCGCAACGCTGATCACAACTGTAGCAGCTCTTTGTGTCCGAGAGATGACAACGGTTGACTCGGGTTCAAACTTGAAAAGGGAAGAAAAGAAATCCAACAGGTGATCGACGATGGCAATGTGCGGGCTGTCAGTGTTCTGCAACATCCCAGAACAACCATCTCCCTGTAGATGGTGTCTCGAGGAAGCAGCACGGTGTCGGTGAGGCACTCCAGTCGCGATGAATCTCTGCGGCCTGATCTAACCGTTATTGAGCTTACTCGGGACACAAGAGACTGTGACATAGAAGCATAACAGCAACAAAGGTACTTCGGGGAGAAACAACACATCATTCGTCGTTGTTGTAGTACTGGAATTGTCGCACGAGAGTGAGGTTTAGATGATATATAAAGTGCTAATCTAGAAAAGAGAAAAGAAGATACAAAAGAGAAACCAGTCATGGTGCTATATATATATATGCAGTAGTGGTGACTAATCATGCCATCCCCGCTAGTGTGCTAATCCTGCAACAGGAATTGGCTCGCCTACTTCGCACACAACGGCTCCAAGACGGTCATCGGCTGGTTCCAGCCCGGCAAGGGCGGCGGCTGCATCGCCAGCGGGCCCTTCAAGAACACAGTAGCCAACCTGGGCCCGGTCGCGCCGACCGTGAACGGCCTAACCAGATCCCTCTCTCCCATGGCCTACAACCTGAATTCATACTTGTGGCCTGTTCTTTGGATTTGGAAGGTATTGGGTACAATGCCTTTTTTTTTCCGAATTAAAATTTGTGTGTTAATATACATTTGGAGTGATTCGGTTCGCTGAGCCAGCCTGGTTGATCCGATGCTTATATCTATATATAAGCACGATCGGGCAAGTCTCTATCAGGCGACGACAACAAGCACGCAGGAGGACCCAGCACGACATTTTGACATATTTCTATCAAAGCCGTTGGGCTGTTTTAAGCTTTCGCTAGATGTTCCCAGGTCGCCAGGGGTAGGGGTCAATTGCATACATCTGACCGTTCGGAAACGCCTAGCTTGCCTTCATGTTTGGACGTTTGAAAGGTCATGCCCAACCAAAGTAACCTTTTGAACCGTTCTTGGTAATTTTGGTACCCAAAACCTGAAAATGCTAGGATTCCGGGGAGTGGTTGATCTGCACATGTTCCATGATTCAGGATGTTGCGCTCAGCTGGGGTAAACCCCCTGTCAATATGCGACCATCTGTTTCATCCTCCATTTCAGCTCCCTCTAGCTTCAACTCTATTCTGCACTGGTCCGGTTGTGCCTGAGTATAAGGTGACTATCCGATGGTTTTGCTAGTTTCGTGTGGTATGCACAACCTCTGCTCGTTCCAGTAGATACTTATTCATCGACTTTGTTAGTCATAATTACATCGACAATGCGGCTGCCGACTGATTTCATCGTCCTCTTACTCGCCTGTGGTACCCAATCTTGTCCTACACAGAACTATGTCGTACACGAGGCACGAAGTCAGAGCCTCAGCTATCGGAATGGACGGGTTCAGAGGAGAACAAGACCGAGCAGCGATGCCATAGTCCCGGTGCGAATTGCGCTCACACAGAGTAATCTCAACACCGGATACCAGCGACTGATGGAAGTGTCGCATCCGTCTTCTCCCCAATATGGCAAACACCTCACACACAAGGAAGTTGTCGAGTTATTTGCGCCAAAGGAAGAAGCCCTGACGTCCGTCAAAAGTTGGCTTGCGAACTCGGGCATCAAACCCGAACGGATAGCCCACTACGAGAATAAGGGCTGGTTGTCGATTAACATGCGCATTAGCGAAGCGGAGAGTCTCTTCCGAACCCAGTACCACGAGATTGATCGACAGGGTACTGTACGGCTTGGATGCGACAGCTACTCGGTACCGAAGCACATTCAACGGCATATCGACTATATCACGCCCGGCGTCAAACCTTCGGGGCCCATGAGGAAGAGGACTATCTCCCGAGGCCTGCGGCGGGGTATAAACGCCAACTTTGTGGCCACCGAGGCCAGCGACACAATATCAATTCTGTCGCAGCCAGCTGCTTTAGAGCTTGCCCCCGAGCTGCAGCGATGCGCCACTGCTTTTACTCCAGCTTGCTACAGGGCACTCTACGGAATCCCGGTGAACAATACGGCTGCGCCGGGTAACTCGGTCGGTGTTTTCGAGACCTTCGATACCTACTCCCAGGAAGATTTCGACGCCTTCTGGGCCACTTTCGCGCCGGGGATACCGAAAGGAACGGCCCCACTCCCCGCGTTCATCAACGGTGCCATCGCGCCCGTGCCCCAGAACTCAACCTTCAACGCAGGCGAGTCTTCGATCGACATCAGTCTTATCCAATCCATCGTGTACCCGCAAACTGTCACACTGTACCAAAACGAAGACAGACCAAACAGCATCAAGGTCGTCCAGGGGCAGCTCACTGGGTTTCTCAACACCTTCTTGGACGCTTTGGATGGGTCCTACTGCAAATCCACGGACTTTGGAATTATTGGCGACAGCCCCGGCATCGATGCACAGTACCCCAATCAGGTGCCTGGCGGCTTCAGCGGGCCGCAGATGTGTGGCGCTTACAAACCTGCCAAGGTCATCTCTTTTTCGTACAGCACGGGTGAGGCGAACCTGCCGATCAACTACGTTCGGAGACAATGTAACGAGTTTATGAAACTTGGTTTGCAAGGAACGACGTTCATCTTCTCGTCGGGCGACTTTGGCGTGGCTACTTCACCAGGCGACATCTCTCCGTCTGGGTGCACATCTGGCTCGGGACAGAACGCGACTATCTACACGCCTCAGATGCCGATGGGATGCCCTTTTGTAAGTAGAGAAATAACCTTCTCCCTAAATGACCGGTGTAGTCTCAACTAACCTTTCTCATTATGCATAGGTGACTATCGCTGGGGCCACGCAGATACAGGACAACGGTACAATCAAAGATCCCGAGACAGCCATGCAAGGGATACCAGGACAGTCCCTATTCTCCAGTGGTGGTGGCTTCTCCAACTACTTCCCGCAGCCCGACTACCAGAAAGCCGCCGTCGATACCTTCTTCACAGCACACGACCCGGGCCACCCCTCTTATGTAGCCGACGTCGACGCAAAAAACGTCGGAGCAGGGGGAGGGCTTTTCAACCGCGGAGGGAGGGGATATCCGGATGTGGCCGCAGTCGGAAAGTCGTTCCAAGCCTTCGTTAAGGGAAAACAGATGTCGACGGCGGGTACGAGCATCGCAGCACCGCTCTGGGCCGCCGTCGTGACGCTGATCAACCAAGAGCGGCAGGCTGTTGGCAAAGGACCCGTGGGGTTTATCAACCCGGTACTCTATTTGCATCCGGAGGTCTTCAACGATATCGTGAACGGATCCAATCCCAATTGTGGGTCTTCAGGTTTCTCGGCCGTGCCTGGGTGGGATCCGGTCACAGGGATGGGGACGCCGAAATATCCCGAGCTGCTTAAGCTATTTCTGAGTCTACCGTAAATGGGAATTTTGCTCGGATTTCGTAGCGATAATTGGGTAATAGGTGCACTCGTGGCTATAGCTGTGAAAGGTCATCTGTGGAAATACATATAAATTCAATCGAATTGTACATTCAAAGCTGCCTGCTGGTATTAACATATCTGAAGCATTTCTAGACTGCACATTTCTCAATCACCTGCACAACCTCCCAGAGAAGATCGTCTTCTAGCCCCCTTTCAACGTCCAGTTCGTTATAGCCAGGCTTTGGCCTTAAGTCCTCAAGGCAGGCCCGCGTCACATCTCGGTACATTTCGCCCACCTCTGCAGCCAGCTCGGCATTTGACACCTTGTGAATCATGTTTGTCGCCTCTGTTATGCTAAAATATGCTTCTTGCATGAACACAGTAGCCGGGTTCCTCAGGGCGATTTCGAATAAAGGAATCCCTAAACTGTACATGTTATCTGACCTACGATATCGACGGTGTCTGATCGACTGCACATAGGCGAAATCTGGATGAATACAAACAACAAATGGATCCCAAGCGACCGTCTCTCTTTTTTCACTAGGAGACAGTGCATTTGCTGTGGATATCATGCTGACATCCTACCTATGTAACTAGACAGGGATCAAATTCCTGGAAAGATCGCCGCTGGAGTTTCCCGCAATGCAACGCTACGGATCTACATTTCAAGTCATCCGTATCTTCTATTGTCACCATTATTTCCAAAAGCGGTAACGTTCCTGTTATCGTATAATACCTGCGTATCCGACTGTAAAATATGCTCACATTGTGTTGATCATGGCTGCACCCCCTGGTTTCTTGCGTCATGGCTGCTGACCTTGGCTGTCCTCCAAGACGTACTTTCAACGCAATAGCGGCAGGAGTCTCCTGGACCAAGGATTTTAATTGTTTATCCCTCAACCACACACGCCAACATTGATACATGTAGGTGGTGGCTCGAGCTCGTCTTGACCACGATCACTGGGATAGTCGCCTCAGAAACAATTGCCGCTGCAGCACTTGAAGCGGTCAATGCAAATGACGCCATGAGGAAGGCACTGGCGCTCCTCCAGAGCCTTATTGCCAATAGTCGATATCGGGAGATATAGAAGTGGGAACTTCCGGGAAGAAACATTGTGCGTTCATGGCTTAGTAAGCAGACCCCCTTTATCCAAAAACAAAGTTCATGGGTAAAGGTATATGTAATCGAACCTCGGTAGCCTCTCGTGGAGCATATGTTTGTTTAGATTAGTGTTTCGTATTTGAACCAAAAGTGCCGTTCTATAAGGTATGATAATAACAGGAACCGCTCTATATATGCGTGGTACTTCAAGGAAGCAGCGCCAGTCGCAAGACCAACTCGGGGAAAATTTGGAGTCTTCTTGGCCGAGAGAACTGGCACACGTTACGTTATACGCTGATACCCTCCCATACGCCCCTCGTCGGGGCCGTTTTCTTGGGTTCAGTCGCTATACAGTAATGCGTGTACTATACGACATCCCGAGCGAGCTGGGCCGTGCTAGCCTGAATGGATGTTTATGTGCCGACCGGAACAGAAGCCGGGATGCCTTCCACCGTCATGCCATGCGCACGTGTACTGTAAGGTGGCTAGGCGGCGATATGAGGCACCAGCCTGTCATGTCAAATACAGGAGAAACAGCCGTCTGGTCGGCTCCTTGACGAAATGGTAGACACAGTCATCCACTCTATTGCAAGGAAGTAATATCTAAATTCCCGGCGTCCCCGCTTTCGACCTTAAAGAAAGCTTACGGCTTCATAGTCGCGCAACAGGAATCGCGCCTGATCGTGACTGAGTCAGCAGCCCTTTCTTGTTTATATGTTCACATTATATGTAGTCCATCCTTCGAGGCGCAGCCCAACAAGATTTGTTTGACCTTGTGTCTTGGGTCATACGTCATGAATATCAAGACTTCCCGCTTAGGATGCACGGAAGGAACACGAAGCTCGCAGGTTACAGTTTCATGTACAATCAGCGATTTGTCGTATAGATACGAGCATTAAAACATCACCGTGGATGAAAGTATTAAGCTTCGAATAGTAAATATAGAATAGCTCCCTGAAGCAGAAGCAGTCTGTCAGTCCTCTAAGGAAATAATCTGCGAGCAAAGGTGTCAATTAATATACCTCGGCTGCAGGTAATCAGACAGTGGCGCTCTACTTCACGCTTTTACGTCAAAACCATGTGTGTAAGATCACGTCAGTTCAACCTTGATGTTATTAGTCAACCAGCTTAAGAGCAATCCAATGTGGTAATCACGGGATGGTCGATTATAGACGCGTTTTGCACATCCAGACCGAACAATCTAAAGATGAAGAGGCATCATGCTGCGCGCGACAGATAGAGGCCTCCAGGCCACCACGCCAAGTCGTTATCGACGGCATCAGCATCCTCCGAAGCACTGCCATTGTGAACGGTCTTTGGGGGTCGATTGTGTGGCAAACACACCTGAGTTCGTGGGTCGTCATCAATGGATATAGACCTTGGACAACACATCAAGTCTTTATTTAGTATTGGCGAAACTTTCGCAATCTTCTATAACACGGCCTGATATAGATCTGACAGGAAAGTTGGGTGTGCGATGGAGGTATAGACGGTCTATTCAATATTGGGGTTCCAGTCAGCCTCAAGTGCTGAAACACGCATGACTGATGCCAATAGAAATCAGCTGACCTGAGAAGAGCCGGTAGTCAGGTTGGGGAAAACGCAAGTGTCGCAATCTAGGCCCTTCGTTTGCTACCAAGGCTGTAAGCTGAGCTCAGCCTTCCCCGACCCAATCCCACCCTACCTTTTGCCGCTCGGGTGTCGGCAGACCTGTTTAGATCGGCGAATCGTAAGGGACCCCGAGATGGACTTTACTCCTTCCGGGGGGCTCAGCAGAAATACGGCCAACACGTCAGTCCACCCAACGCGACCGCGGATTGGATATGACCGAGTTTCTTTTACCTAAACGACCGTCAGCGCTAATGCCAAATCGGAGAATTAAATATAAACATCTGCCAAGCACGTCATGCTTGGCATAGTCCCTGATTCTTTATTCGGTCAGCTAATGACAGCTTTGCATATTTTTAGTGGTACGATTAGAAATTCTCGCGATGATGTGGCACGAGGCTTGGAAGGTGTATATGCGTAATTGTGTTCTAATTACACAGCTGTACCTGGTGCATCACAGAATGATCAGCCCTGATGAGAATAATGAGATGGAATTAGAACAGTCAGTACGATTATGTGACGGAAGAGAGACCAAGATGGATATAAAAGCATGGTGTTCTTCTCTCTAGATGACCTCTTTTCTTTCAGCATCATCGACAGCATCGACTCCAGCTTAGAAAGACATCTTCTCTTACTACTGTTTTCTTCATCTCCTACCAGTCTCTCGCCTTTCATTCCATCTCACATCTAAACCCCAACCAAAAACCCACAAACTTCACAATGCAGTACGCCACCGCCCTCCTCGGTCTCCTGGCCGCCACCGGTGCCTTCGCGCTGCCCGCCGTCGAGGCTGAGGCCGCCCAGCAAGTCACCGTCACCCTGCGCGGCGCCAACGAGCTGGCCACGCAGACGCGGCTGGGCAAGAACCAGTCCAAGAGGCCGACGGCCAACGGCTCGCCCTTCACCTCGGTCGAGCTCGCCAGCCACAACATCAAGAACGACAAGGGCCAGGACCTGCGCTGCAAGATCTTCAACGCCCAGGGCCGCGCCATCACCGTCACCCGCGGCGCCAACGTCGACATCACCTTCAGCGACGCCGGCAAGGGCCCCTGGAAGTTCAGGAGCACCAAGGTTAGCAAGATCGAGTGCAGCACCAAGTTCAACGCCAGAAGCAAGAAGCGAGACGTCGAGGATTTCGAGGCCGTCGAGGCCCGTGACGAGGAGGAAGAGGTTGCTGAGGTCGAGGACGAAGTTGAGGACGAAACTGAGCCCGAGGTCGAGGCGCGCGCCGTCGACGCCAACGGCCCCCTCACCGTCACCCTGGCCGGCCCCTCGGAGCTCGCGACCCAGACCCGCCTGGGCGAGAAGGACGCCAAGCCGCCCACGGGCTCCAAGGGCCCCTACAACAGCGTCACTCTGAAGGTCGGCTCCGGCAACAAGAACGCCCGCTGCCAGCTCACCGACACCAACAACAAGATCGTCACCCTCGTCCGTGGCAAGAACATCGACGTCACCTTCGGCGACGGCGGCAAGGGCGCCTGGAAGTTCCAGGACGGCAAGGCCCGCAACATCAAGCAGATCAAGTGCGACCCCAGCTTCAAGAGCCGCAACTAAGCGACACATGGTCTGGTTCTCTAGAAAATGGTATGGCCGTTTTATCTCTTAGGCGACAGACATACCATCAAACGAATGTGTGAATATTTGAACAGGGGCAAGTAGAAGGGCAAAAGGCAGGTTTGGGTCGGTTGCATGGCTGGGAATGGGTTACATGGTTTGGTGTCTTTGACTTCGTCTTGTTTTGGATTATATAACTTGTATAGTCGTCCACTCGCTCTTGCATATATCAAAATATGATTGGTACCTTTCGACTCGACTCTCAGATACTTGTCGTCCATGCAGCGTTTCTAAATTCAAGCAGCTGTAATTGAGGCTACATCGCAATACTGTGAGGTCTAGCATCAGGGCATAACTATCTTATTGACCGGTGTCAGTGGTTCCCCTATTACTTCTCCATCCTTGCCGACGACGGCCAGAATATTCTTCATTGCGTTCAGCTCAAAGTTAATCCGGGTTTCCAACGCCCCGCCACCAATATGCGTCGTCAACGTCACATTGTCCATGGCCGCCAGCTCCTTTGAGACCTGTGGCTCATGATAGTGGACGTCAAGGGCGGCCGCGGCCAGGCGTCCGCTCCGTAGTGCCTTGATAAGTGCCTCCTCGTTGACGACCGGCCCTCGCGCTGTGTTGACTAGTCGAGCCCCGGACTTCATGGCGGCGAAGGCGGCATCGTCCATCAGGTCGCGCGTCTCCGCGGTGAGCGGCGTGTGCAGGCTTACGCAGTCCGCCACGGCGAGTAATTCATGGAGCGTCGGGTGGAAGGTGGCACCCTCGCCGAGCTCACGTTCCACCTCGGGTGGGCATCGCACCACGTCGTGGTAGTGTATCGTCATGCCGAGCGCGGTACGAGCCTTGTACGCTAACCTCTTGCTGATGCGGCCGAGCCCAACGAGGCCCAGGATGTGCCCCCTCGGATTGGCCGAGATGGTGGCAATGAGGCGGTGCGCCTCGTTAAACTTTTCAGGATCGCATGTGCGCGCTGCGAGCTGGGACCGTGTGAAGTTGCGGAAGACGGACAGGATCATGTACAGTCCCGTGTCGGAGACGGCCTCGTCGCTGGCCCCGGCTCCGTTGGCGTACCAGATGCCGCGGCGGCCCAGAGCCTCGACGTCGGCCCAATTGTACCCCGCTCCTGCTGAGGCAAAGATGCGGACCGAGGGCGGCAGGAGGGCGATGAGCTCCTCGTCCCATTGGCCCATCTCGCCGCCTGTCTGGAAGTGCGGTCGGTAAATGGCGCTGAAGTCGCCGTACTCGCGAGCCTTCAGAGCCTGCATGAAGGTGGCGCGGTCTGGGCAGGCATTTCGTACAATGTGGAACCGCTTGCAAAACTCATTGGTGAAGAAGTCATGATTGTACTTGATCGGTTCCCCGATGTGTAAGACTATTGGTTTGGTCATGGAGGGTTAAGCTCGTGAGTAAAGATGATACTCGGCGGTTGAGGGTTCACCAATGTAGTGTATACATTCATTTGCCCCTTGGATCCATCATGGGGGGTAAATTTATTAATAACAGGTTGCAGGTCTTCCAGGGCATAGGAGTCTTCACTGTAGGCCTCGGGTAGAAAGCCGGCAGAATGACCACGCCCAGGTCTTACCCCAACCTCCTCAGCGGCCCCCTGACCAACAATGCAGTATTTCCGGTATATTTACCAATAGAAAGACAAGAAGGGTTTCAATGCTTTGCGGGGTCCCGCATGCACATTGCCATCAAGCGGGTGCGATGCGGGGGAAATACCACTTCACCAACACCGGTGAGGTAGATTATAGAGCAATCGCTTTTCTCGCCGACAGTAAGTATCGACTATGATTCCGTATAAACTGTGGGCATTTTCAACGAGACTGAAGTCACATGCAACAAGAAAGAGCGGGGGGACGCATTCGATGATAAATATCATATTAGGTGGCCGGTCTGTTACCAAAACCTTTGTCCATGTCTTCATGTCGTTCTTTCCAAATATCCTATGCCATAAGTGTGCAAGTACGTATTGAGAACAACCATGTCCGATAAAATCGATTCTCCAAAGTCACGAGCCGAGCACGATGACAAGCCTCGACATTTGCTTCCTGATGAGCTCCCTCTCCCTGAAGAGCTTTCCCATTTCTCCGAAGAGGAGATACGCCGGCTGGATCGACGTCTCACCAGGATATTGGACTTGACACTTCTGCCTGTTGTCTTTCTCCTCTTCTTGCTCAACATCTTGTAAGCTAATCTGATATACTCAAAATATTAAATCACTAGGCTAAACTCTTCATGTACAGAGACCGGAACAACATCGCCTCAGCTAAAATTTCCGGACTCACCACCACCTTGGGCATGACTAATTCGGAGTATAACACTTGTTTGTTAATGTTTTACGTGGGATGTAAGCAAGCCCCATACCCGACAAACAACATGAGGGCAACCCTACGATACTAACCATACATGCAGACTGCATTACACAGGTAAACAAGCCCAAACCATGTCCAATCGGATTTTGGAGGATATATACATTGATGCAAACTCATAGGTCCCGTCCAACATGATCATCGGCAAGGTCCGGCCGTCTCTCTACATCTGTCTCATCACATCGCTCTGGGGCGTCCTGAGCATGTCGCAGGGGTTCACTCAGAACTTCAGCCAGCTTGCCGCAGTGAGGTTCATCCTTGGCCTGGTGGAAGCCCCTTTTATACCTGCAGTCTTCGTATTGGGTATGTACATCGAAAAATCACCAGCCATCACTCCCATCTCAGCACTTCTTCCCATTTACGCGACCAATCTCAGAACTAACATGTACCAGTATGCCCATCAGTGTTCATATATCCCATGCTTTCCAATGGGGTCGCGACACGCACAGGCTGACAATGATGAAAGATGAGTTGTTGGTACAAGCGTGCCGAACTCCCACCCAGAGTCGCGTGGATGTACGGCGCCAATATGATCGCTACAGCCTTCAGCGGGCTTATTGCCGCAGGAAGTAGGGCCCTAGAGCATGCATCCCTTCCGCTCTTGTATTTGTCGCTGACTCCGACTTCCAGTCACAAGTCATATGGAGGGTGCAGCAGGAAGGCCGGCATGGGTAAGTAAGGTCCTTAACACATGACGTCAACTGCGGTAATTCATATCTCACGTGACAGGAATGGCTCTTCATAATCGAGGGCTCCATGACTGTCGTCATTGCGATCCTCATGCTGCCTTTACTCACCGACTATCCTCTCCAGTCGAAGCACGTGTTCCTATCGCGCGAGCTTCAACTGTATGCGGTAAGAAACTGTCCCAGTCCCAATCCCCAATGACCTTGTTTCGCAAAGTCAAATGTTGACAAGGCAAAAGGAATACCGAGTACGTAAGGAGAATGCTGGTATCGTGGACGAGGACCCGGAGTCGATTTGGTGGGGAGTGAAGCAGGCGCTCATCGATCCCAAGCTTTATATGTTTGTGGTCATGCGTAAGTACCAATTTTCGTATGACCGTTTCTATCGTCCTTTTAGCCTATTGACTATCGATCTCTGACAGAAATGGCGCTGATCACGGCACAATCATTCAACAACTTCTTTCCGTCGATCGTGGGGACCCTTGGGTACGGCCGGGAGAAGACGCTTTTGCTCACCTCGCCGCCCTACTTCTTTGCATTCATCGTCTCTATCCTCTTGTCCTTCCAGGCCGCCCATGCACATGAAAGAGGTTATCACATCGCGATACCAATGATATTTGCCTTGCTCGGACACCTTCTGGTAAGTAATTTGTTTCCCCCCTTCCTCATCTAGTGACACTGTAGGAGCACGACCCCTGGATTTCATTATGGGATAGGTGAAGGCAAAGAGCGAGAGCAGAAAACATCTAACATGAGCCACAACGCATCAATATAGGCTATGTTTATCCCCTCGACGGGCGGACGCTACTTTTCCATGTTCCTGATGACGGCCGGTTCGTACAGCCCGTACAACCTGTGCATGTCGTGGGTGAGCGCCTCTTTGCCCCGGTAAGCTTGGGAATCTCCGCCTCAACATTTTCCCAGCACATTTAATTCAAGTCAACTTGAGGCTGTTCAAAATTGAACTTGGAATGCAACTACTAATTCTCCTGTGCTAGGCCGCGAGCGAAGCGCGCTGCGGCGCTGGCCATAGTCAACTTCATGTCCGCGGGCGTCGCCCACTTCTACACATCCTACATGTTCCCCGACAGCCAGAAGCCGCGCTACTACGCGGGCGGTGCTGTCATGGCCGGCGCCAGCATCGTCTGCGCCGGCGTCGCCCTGCTCATCAAGCGCCACCTCCGTCGACAGAATGCTCGATTCGAAGAGGAAGAAGAGGAACAGGAGTCTCGCGATGGTGGCGGCGTCGCCTACGGTCAGATCAAGGGGTCCAAGAGGGGGCATGGAGGAAATGCGGTGGTTTCATTTAGATATGTTCATTAAAGGCAGCCTCGGTCATGATATGAACCCATCAAGAATACCATATTATAGTAATTAGAAGCAGCGTTACTGCCATCAAGAGGATATGATAATAACCCATAGTACCATTGGACCGATTAAGCGGAAATATTCAAGCCTTGTGCCTTTACCGTCCACACATATGAACCATGTTGTCCTGTTTCAAAAGGGGTTGACCCTTTCGGTTCCAAGGAGAATACATGCGTCGCAATGGTTTGGCCGACTTCTTCACCCTCCGAACGCAACATCCATCGCTAGACAGCCCAGCCGCCCTTGTCGCCCAAGTACGCAAGCCACGAAGTACTCCCTCAAGAAGGGATCGAACCTTTTGGTTCCAAGGCCTTCGAGTGGAACTTCCAAAGCCTCTCTGGGCGCTCTACCCCGTTGGTATTGTAGTACTGTTTGCAAGCAGAACATCGCACTGTCTCTCTGTCCCCTGCCTGCGGATCAACAGGGGTAAATATCACGTTGAGATGGCTAGTGAATGTTTCCTTGGTCACACCGCAATTGACGCAACGCCTGTCTGCCTTTGGAACAATCCTTCGGTGCCGATTCTTGTGGGAAGGTCTACACAACCGGCTCATAAGAACTTCATTACCGTATTCCGGCGTCAAATACCACGGTTCAACTTAGCAGTTGCAATGGGAGCATCTTGTACGCATTGGCTGTTGCACAATCGGCCATCCGCGAACCAGGGACGACTTTGATAGATCGGGTAAATCGATTCCGTCCCTCATTTGTTCGCTTAGCTCTAAGCTCGCCTTGGAGCGGTGCTTCGACTCATCGCCTCCATAGAGCCGCAGGTAGGTCATCATCGTGCCTTCTACCAGATACCCGTACGTTTGCTGGTGATTGTCCGGGTCGTATTCTTTCGACATTCGTTGTATGACCGCACCGACTCGAAAGTTTACTACTACACCTTCTTTGGCGCAATAAAGGTGGAAAAGCTGCTTGGGCCTTTTATTAAGCAAGTCTTTCGACTCCTTCGCGCTCGCTCTAATGTGCACTATCGGTCTTTCGTAGCCAATACCGGCTGACCCACAGTAAAGACGGGACTGATTTGCCACGGAGTATTCTACCCCAGCTTTCAGGACGGGTACGCGGGATCTAATCGAGGGAAATTCTTCAGATAGACTCCGTTCGACCAGAGATGGATCCATCTTATGCGCTACGCTAAGATAAGCCATCGACTGGTTGATGCTCCCGCATACAGCTGGGCAAGTCAGCAAATCAGTCGGTGTGACGGTCTCACGTCCTAGGATCTGGTGTACCTTGTGTTGAATGTCGCGGAACATTTGATCAACTAGATATTGTGGAGTCGTTTGACGAAGGTATTCTAACATCATAGGGTACACGGGGCAACCCTTAGTCGTCGTCTTCAGATAAGTCGATATGCCATTCTGTGCGGCTTCCTGAACCCAGACGTACAGATTGGTCAACAGCGGGAACAAGTTGGCGCGGAACCTATCCATGTTCCTGTCATCTTCGTCGACAGAATACTCGCAGTTGATTCGCTGTAGAACTGACTCGGCAGTCACGGACGGGATCTTCTCTCGTTTCTTTCGCGCCCACTCGGTTTGGCGGGATTTTTTCTTTGCCTTTGCAGGCCCAATGGCGAAATTATCAGTGGGCGCTATGTCAAAGTCTTCGTCGGATTTGTTGCCCAGCTCCGGCTCCGGGTAGTCTTCTAGATCGGGGTCCTCCAAATCGGAGTCGATGTCTTCCCATTCAGACTCCAGGTCTATCTCTCCTATATCACTGGGTATACTTGAACCCGACACATCCTGTTGTCCCTGGTTAGTCAAGCATTCGGCCTCAATCCTGGCCAGCCTGGTTGGTTACATACTTCGTCGTGATCAGCTGGGGTCCCGATCTCCCGAGTACGCAGCTCGTCGTCGTCTTCGTCTTTATGATAAATCTATCCCGATACTTGGCGCGAGCGGATTGGTTAAAGTTCCCTATTCCATCACGATGGTGGGCGTACCTCGTAGCGACCAGCGCTGGTCATATCGGGAACAGGTGGTTCTTGAACAGTATTTGCCAGTCGTAATGAAACTGTGGCCAGTACCCACAAGATGATATACGGCACCCGGTCTGAGTCTGATACGCATTTGACAGCATTATCGCTTACAATGAAGAGAATTGAGATACTTGCACCGGTTGTGGGATGGGAGAAAAAGAAAAAGGCCGATAATTAGTGGAGAGCTGGTTACGATGCGCTAAATTGCCGTCCCACCCCAAATCCCCGGGCTTTGATAGTGGCTTCTAAATACATAGGCGGATATGAGAATACTGATTTTGTTGGATCTTCGGAGCGACCCCCTACAGATAATTGACTGTAGAATGTGCATCTAGTAACAATCGCGAAACGAAATATTCAATGGGGTATATGTGATTCATTTCATTCGTTAATTATGCGGTACTTACTCTGTCGTGACGCCCAATTCGTTACAATTGCAACAAGCCAGCTGCAAGTAAGTGTGTTTGTAGCGCTGTTTGTACGCTGCCCCGCACGAGGTAGGCTGCCGTGGTAGCCTACGATGCCTAGAAGAGCTGAACACAAACACTACTTTAGCCTATGCGCTAAGCCAGCCGCTCCCCCCTATTTAATGACTTCAACCCTCGTTGCTCGACTTCATTCATGTTCGTTGACTTATCATCTCTCCTACCCACGATCAACATGACACAGCCCATCATATCATGGGCAGAGCCCCTTACTGGGGACGATTATAAGAGCCCGGAATGCGACACAACTGCCGCCGCCGCCACAACAGCGTCGGCTGGAGGAACACTCCGGTTGCCCGGGTTCGGATTACCCATGCAAGTACCAGACCAACACCGACCCTTCGAGATTCCTCCTAAGCGCCTACTAACGTGTCGAGTCCCTCCCTCAGGCAATATCTTCCGCTATGGTCCAGCGACCCGGAGAAGTCTAAACGATTTCCCCACGCGATTGCCGATTACCTTGCTAGCAAGGGCATCACTGAGCGGGAGCTGCGCATGCTTGACTTCGTGAACCAGATCACGGACAAACCAGACTGGCACAAGAAAGTCTTTGACGAACAGATTGTCCAGAAATGGAAGGCCGAAGGTGTACGTCACGACGACACCCTGGCTGACTTTTATCTCTCTGAAAAGATGTTCGAGGTGGTGAGTTGAATCCTGGGAACAGCCTCGGGTTGTACTTCCAGCTGGGTTGGATCCCACTGACATGTCCCGGAACAGTGTCTGGCGGAGCTTCGCGAAAAAGCAGCTACGTTTGAGAAGACCCAGATGGTCCATGTGCTAGACGCAGAGTTAACCGTAGTCAAGAGCGACTGCGTGGTCCCGGCTGAGCTTCAACAAGCGCTACTTTCTGCGGTCCGGCCCTTGGAAGACGTCCCAGATCACCAGAAGGACTGGCATCCGGGATCTGACAATCAGGTGCTCGACCTCGTCCATCCCAGTCTCTTCCCGTTAGTCTATGGGTTGAGCCGTGTCTTACCCGAGGGTAAAGTTCCGCTTGACGGGTGTGCCAAGTACACTGGCCAGGGTGAAACGATACCCCGGGATGGGAGCCCACGAGAACTGGAGAAGAGCGGCTCGTAAGTATACATTTAACACTTCGCGAACCAAAAGGCACGTCAAGCTTAAACTGTCACAGGTGGTCCGATAACGTGAGTCTCAAGGCCTGGGGCGATTTCCAGTGGCTTCCTTCCAACGTGGAGGTTCGTGGCGATCGAGCGAAGATCACTAGTTACATCAATGGACTTCATCCACAAAAGCATAAGGATCTATACAGTATCCTCGAGCAGCTTGTGGACAAGGCTATCCCTCTCTGGAGCGACACCCTGTCGTGGTTCCATAGAAGAAGCCGATTCACTATCGATGGTACTGGGGACTACGACTACAAGATTCCAGAGGGTCTCGTGTACGACGGACCGAACAACATGATTGGAATGAGCGAAGATGACGACGATTGGGAAGACCGGCTTGAGGATATGACATACTGCGACGAGTACCGTGACTGGATGGAGGAGCACCGTGTCCTCATCCAACGAGAGCCACACGACTTCATTCCCTTCGAGAACACCATCCCAGAAGGGAACAACCGCATCGACCTGCGCACACGCTTCACGGAATCGGGGCTGCAGGTCATCTTCAAGCTGGCCAACATTCACTTGACGCCCGAAAAGCCCAATTACGCGGGCGGAACCTGGCACGTCGAGGGCGCGCTCAACGAACACATCTGCGCGACAGCGCTCTACTACTACGACCAGGACAACATCACCGACTCGCACCTTGCGTTCCGGCACGAATACGATATTGAGGAGATGGTGATGCTGCCCATGCAAAGCGAGTTCAGCTCGTGCGAGGAGTACTTTGGCATCGCTAATGACGGCAGCCCGCTCAAGGAGCTCGGACGCGTCCTGACCAAGCCCGGCCGGCTGCTGACGTTCCCCAACGTCCTGCAGCACCAGGTCTCGGGCTTCGAGCTCGCTGACAAGACGAAGCCGGGCCACCGAAAGATCCTCGCCATGTTCCTGGTAGACCCGCACATTCCAGTCATTTCCACGGCCAACGTGCCGCCGCAGGATCGGAGGTGGTGGGCCGAGGAGCTGCGGCATACGCCAGATCAGCGGTTATCTCGACTGCCGAAGGAGCTGTTCGATGAGATCACGAAGAAAGTGGAAGACTTCCCCATGTCCTGGGAGCAGGCTGTGGACATCAGAGAGCGACTCATGGATGAGAGAGGGGCTATTCAGGATAGCATTGAAGGTTCCATGGACAGCAACACTTTCAGTTTCTGTGAACATTGATGTTAGCACGACGTATCAGCGAGCAAAGCGGGAGTAAATTTCAACCGGGATACAATAAACTCATTCAATTAAGATTCCAATATATGGCTGTTTCGCATGTGCAATCTGAGGCAATGTACATCTCCCCGTACCAATTCCATTATCCTGATCCGATCCAGCACTGTCTCCTGGTTTAAAATAATCCCAAAAATCGCGTATCCAAGCTACAACTTAGCCCACAAACGTCCCCAGAACGATCGCAATGGGGGATACCGTTCTTCAGTCGGCGGCAGGAGTCTGTCGAGCTCCGACGTGTTAAGCCAGCTCATGTCGCCTCTGACCTGAGCAAGATCCGTTATGCCGCACAAGCGCATGGCCGTTTCCAACTCATCCTTTAAGACTAGGAGACGGCTGCGTTAGTTGTAATTGATCAAAAGATAGTCTCGCTGTGCAGGGTTAAACTTACTACTGGCGCAATGCTCCACACCCTCCGTACCGTAGGCAATCGCACACTGGAAAGGTCTGCCAACACCTACACCTCGAACGCCGAGACAGAACGCTTTCAAAATATCGGAACCCCTCCTGATGCCGCCATCGACGTAGACCTCCATTTTCTCGAACACCTCGGGACAGTCTCTTCGGAGCTCGAGCAGAACCAGCACGGACGAGGGTGCATTGTCGAGGGCGCGCCCCCCATGGTTCGAGATCACAATGCCCGCGCATCCCATCTGCAGCGCCTTCCGCGCATCGGCCGCCGATTGGACGCCCTTCAACATGATGGGGAGCTTGGTGCACCGTCCGAGCCAGGACAAATCCTCCCACGTCATAGTAGAGTCGATGAAATTTCCTGTGCTCTTGGCCAGTCCGCCCCCACCCTTGAGCGCCGCCACGGGCTTCCCGTCCAGAAGCACCGGTTCCAGATCCGCGGTGCGGATGCGCTCGTCAGCCTCGCGCTTAGAGATGACAGGTAGATCGACGGTCACGAGTATGGCCTTGACCTGCGGTAGCGCCTCCAGGCGTCGCAGTACGGCTTCTGTCTTGGGGCGGTCATGGTTGACGTACAGCTGGAACCAGAAAGGGTGCTGCGTTTTGTCGTCGGGCACGGAAGCCACTGTCTCTTCGACCGTCATAGACGCGACTGTGGAAACGCAATGGATGATGCCTGCGGCCGCCGCTCCTCGTGCCAGGGCGCCCTCGGCTTCGGGCCCGCCCGTCTTACCGACACCCATTGGCGCGATCCAGACGGGCATGGACACGGGCTGGCCGAGCATGGTGGTGGCCGTCGAGGCGCTCCCCACATTTCGCAGAATGCGCGGGCGGAACCAGAGCCGCTGCCAGTCGCGCGCGTTGGCGTGGAGCGTAAGCAGGTCATTGGAGGCTCCGGTGATGTAGGCGTTGGATTTGGCGGAGCCGTGTGTCGCAAAGGCCTCCTCGAAGTCGCGCAGATTGATGATGGCGCCTAATGGTGGAGGTTTCCTCTCCTCTCCGGATACTGGGGGCGATCCAGGTGCTGCAGCAGCCCTACCGTTTGCTCCCAAGGGAGGCTGGGTGACAGAGGAGGAGGTTTGCTGCCGCCATGTCTCAGTTACAGTTGATTCGTCCAGCTCACCAAGCTTTTCCGAGGCGGGAAGCTCGCTTTCTATCCGTTGTGGCGTGTGGAACTCGTTGTAGATCTCAGAGGCATCTTTGCCAGCCCACGTGTAGACGACTTGAGGTCTCAGATTAGTCAAATGCGTGCGTGTGGCGATACTTGGGCTTGCTTGCAGAAAGAGGCTTGCTTGCTGAAGAAGAAAAAGACTCACTATCGGCGCCACCAGGGTGCTCTGGCGCGAACTTGGTTAAATCGTAAACTTTGCCGTTTACCACTACCCAGCAGTCGTCGGGTGATGCATGTCTCGCAATGACGGCAACATCAATCTTTGGAGCCATTGTGATTGGTGTACAAGCTTCCTAAGGGGGTTCAGTGGTCTCAATCGATCTATGATGATGGGCGATTGGTTTAGCAGTGGGAAACGAGAGGGCTGTGCTGCAGTTGAAGTCTGTTTTGCAGCTCGTCACCGTCAATCTTCAGAAGACAACTCGCGTTGTTGCAAACCCCGAACTGATTCAGTCTGTCCGACGTTATGAGGCCCAACTCGGCATAACGTGCCACGAGTGCCGTAGCAACGCGGGGAAGTCGTCCCCACTGCACTCCTCTTTTCCCCAGAGTGCCCAGCCCCCAAGATCTCGTAGGATTCTGGTTCTAATCTCGTGAAGTTGGAATTGAGAAATGATGCTGGAAATGTTGTTTTCTTCGCCTTGAATGCATTCTTGGCTCCGTTGGGCGCAGTACGGCGTGAAATCTTGACATTATGTTGTCCCTCATCTGTGAACACTAGCACAGCCGTTGAACCAGTGTGGGTCGAACCTGATTGCCAGCATGCCCCTTGACCCCCAATTCCAAACTGGCTCAGCCAGTGGAGGTGCGCTGTAATTACCAGCTAACTTTACGCATTTGTAGGACACATCGCATATGTGAAAAAAAACAATTCGTCAATCATCCAAATCACCCAAACATAGTTCCGAATCGCTAGACAAGCCATTGAAGAGAACGTTCTATCAGGCCGCCCTAATGTGGGCTTCGAAGGTAAGGAGACCAAGTCGAATGTCAATTGACTTGCTGCCATGAAAGACTGGCAATACTTCTATGCTAATACCAACAACCATGATACGCCCTTTTTTGTAAACATTAAATTGTCGCTCCATCATATTCAGCGATGTCTCTCACTAAATTGAACATATCCCATCCGTGGCGCTGTCTACGAGATTGCTTCTCAGTCTTTTTTTAACGATCGAATCGGAAGACGGGCAAATTCCTTCCTGCCGATGTGATTATGCCCAACGGTATGGTGTCACATTAACTACTGGACTAGTGACGCCGATCGAGTCGACCGCTACGCTGGGATCTATCATTTGACTCGAATACTCCCAAACCCCAAACTCCATGCCCTCGGAGGAACACCACGGGACGTCCCGCTTTTAGGGCTGCACCCGACGAGAGTTCTTCGAGCTGTCAGGCGGGCAGGCGGGATCGATCACTTAGTCTCGGCCACAGACTCCACACGTATGATGTAGTAATAAGTAGGTTGTTGCTGTCATCGCCATGTCGGAGGTTCAGCTGCTGACACAACATCTGGCAAAGCACTAGGCCACAGTGACAGCTGAAAGGATGTTCTCAGGACTGTCGCTTGTCCCAATCACCCTTGCCATCCAATGGATTGGGCAGAAGATATTATGAACTTCATTTTATCGATAGCGCTATGCAGTTGCGCAAGAAAAACAAAACACACTTCTGTCAACAGCCTGAAAAGGGAAATCGTCCCGTGTGCTCGACAGCCGCTAGTTTGTGATTCGCCACTGTCTGCAAACTTGCCCCGTCATAGTGGTCGGTCGGATGAGAATGCTGTCCAGTCTCGTGCTAATGTTTAAATTGACGTTCTGCTTTGCACTCCAGCTAGGCGCGACAACTGGCACTTCCAAGCAGCAGCGCTCGCTTAACCTCCCACAGTAGTTCCGGCCCCCAAGGGAAAACCAAACCCCCCTGACGCGCAGTAGGAGTGTGCTAGCCCAAGAGCCTAGCAACTAACGATCGTGTCATCCCATACTGCCGAACTCCGAGACCTGATAAGTACGGCACCAATAGAGGCACTGCCATTTCCAACCCCATCATGAAGCATAAGCCCTGGCTGGAATGATCAAATTTCTGAGCATGTCGATTTTCTGACCGCATCGGGTGTCAGGTCGCATGCACACTTAGATGATTGAGCGACCCCCCGAAGTGCGGAGTGTTCGAGGCTCTAACGACGCCGCAGATATACCCGCACGGGCGGGTTGCCGCATACGCCACGAGCATCCATAGGTTCGCGAATCATGTCTGTCAGACCAGTCGAAGCGTTTTGTGACCACATTCACAAGGTAAGTCACATCCAGTCGAGTCATGGGTGTTGTACAGTACAGGGGTCTCTGTCATTATTGACGGGTGGCCCTGCAAGCCTGTTTCCCCTCCTGTCTCGCTCACGATGTGATCGGCATGGAAATTTCCTTTCTCAACCACGGCATCCTCCTCAGCTCGCCCAGATGTTCCTGTCCATCCTCCCAAAGGAAGATCGGTAACATATCACAAAAGATGTCGACCAGCTCGGCGTTGCGGCGTTAAATACTCCCACCCTTCGCTACAATCGATTGGTTTCCTCTCAAGGTACGCAATGACGTATTTGACCATCTTGCATTCGGCGATTCTTTCAGATTCTTCCCACCTGATTACCAGAATGCTGAGTGTAGTCGGCTGTCGCTTGCCACCACAACGCCAGGGAAAAAAAGAAAGCAGTCAACTCCTCCAGGGTGGCGAAGCTAATGTAGCCAATTCAGCGACTAATAATCATTCAACCAATTCGATGGTTTTTGCAATTGCGACAAAGCCTGTTTTCCAGAAGGGGCCCTCAACTGCGACACAATGCCGATGTTCCGTCAAATAAAGCCGGCCCGTCCAGTAAACGGGAACGGTGTTGAAGCAAAAGGTCACGACCCCAACAAGCGAAACGCCGTCGAAGCCTGCCATGACTGCCGGCGATTGAAGATCAAGGTCAGTCAGTTACGAACGGTCACCCAGAAGGTTCGAAATGACATTATTTACTGACAAGGTAGCGACACGCAGTGCGATGGTGGGAGGCCAAAATGTGGGCATTGCACTAGCAAACGGAGGGCCTGTGGTTATATTGCCGACGAAAGGGAGTCCCGAAAATCTCGTCTTGATGCTCTCGAGAAGTTCGTCGATAATCTCAGAGACTTGCCATCAGAGCAAGCGGGTAAGCTTTTGCAGGGCTGGCGAAAGACCCGTGGTCGACTCGACTCGGTTCCAAAGCTGGTCGAAGCTGCCAAAGAAGCTGCCGATACTCCAAGTGGTTCATCAAACCCAACATCGTCTGTATCTCCCGAAAGCCATAGCTCGAATCAGATTACGCCCCATGCGACATCCGTTACGAGTCCCCATGCGCCTCACCCACCACAGGTCCTTTCTCAATTCTCACCGCCGCATAACGCAGCAACCCTTGACTCTCCTTGGCGTCAGGTCCTGCTCTGGTTACCGCCACCCGACCTCACAAGGCGTTTCGTCGAGACGTTCTTTAGCTGTAGTGGCAAGCTATTTCATGTCTTCTCCAAGGACCAGATCAACCAATGCTTTGAGACCACATTCCAGACACCCAACAATGGCAGCTTGGAGTACAAGGCTGATGTCTGCTGTCTGATGACGGTCGCTGCTATCGGCGCACAGTACGAACATGAGGTCATCGACATCGAGGCCCAACATACCTTTTATGATGTTGCCAGGCACCATCTCGAGGCTGTGATCCAAGCGCGGCCCCTTGACGCCATAAAGATCACTACATTGTTCTGTTTGTACAACATCATGGATAAGACAACGGTCGCAGTTGCATACGTTGGTAGGTTGACTCCCTTTCATGTATTGTCTCAGCTCTTGTGATTATATGTCATCATTCATTCTAACAGGTGTAGAAATCGGCCTCGGTACATGTAGACGGTATAGGCTAGAGTGCAAAATGCCGCCGTATGGCGAGTTTCCGGAAGCACGATGGGCTGAATATCGAAAGGCATGGCGAACTTTGATTTTCTTTTCAAGGTAGATACAGTTCATGTTTGGGCAACTTGAATATGTCTAACAGCCGCTTGTAGCTGGTTATCTGCCTCATTAGGCTACGTACCGGGAAACGATAGTGTGCCTCTGGACACCCAGGTAGGTCATCATTCGGATGATCAATGGAGTCCAAGCTGACCCTCGACAAGCTTCCCGACCTTGAGATCAACACTTCCACGGACCTTGCGGAAAGTACTATTACCCTTTCGACCTACCATATGTTCAAGTCATGCTAAATATATGCAGTCGTCCAAAACGAGATGGCCAAGATCGCCCTGCTCAAGGCAAAGGTAATGCGGATGCACTTGGCATTCAAAGAACTGACATCCCGGTCGATTCGATCCATCATGGACGATCTCCAGACTTGGTATAACAAGTTGCCTTGGCAAATGCGTCTGGAGAACCTGATGTACTCGGAGCACAGTGCAAGCATCCGACGCTCTGGTTTCCACGTTCATCTGTTATACCTTGGTGGCATGATGCTTTGTTATCGCCGCATTGCTGCGCAAATCACGCAACCTATGCAGCAATCGAGACGGATCCCCTTCCCCGAAAACGAAGTGACGTTGCTGCTGGACCATTGCGAAGAGGCAGTAGTCGCAGCCGCTACGTCTGCCAGGATATTGAATTTACTGCTCGGTGACAATGGTGTTTTCAAACGTTGTTGGCTGATCATGTACAAATCTTACCCCCCTTGATCCAGTTCCACTTCATTAAGCCGACTACTTTAAGCTAACACCACTTCACAGCTTTCAATCATATACGTCATGTGTCATACTGTTGCACGCGGTCGCACAGAAGCAGGTTCACAACTTCGTGGTGGACCAATGGCAGGAGGAGCTCATGAAGGCGGCGCATTGCCTGCGCGTGCTCGAGTTCTGCGGCACGCTCGACCCCGTGGCGGCACAGTTCCACCGCGAGCTGTCGGCGATCCACCGGCTGCTGGACCAGACGGCGCCAGGCGTCAACCCGGCGGGCACGACGGCAGAGCTCGTCAACCTGCCGGCCGCGGAGCAGCCGCTGTCGCCTGCATCGCAGGGGCGCTACCTGCTCACCATCCCGCCCAACGCGGACCCGAGCCGCGCCCAGATCAGCGCCGCGCTCTTGGGGATGCTCTGCAACCCCTTCGGCAACCACTCGTTTCGCAAGCTGGCCGAGGAGACGGTCCTCACGCGTCGTTGGACGGGAGGCTCCACCGATCCCACTCGCCACGAGGCCACCCAGATGATCGAGCGTCTCGACTGGGACTACGAGAGCGCGCAGCCCTTCCGCCTCAACGTCGGCAGCTTGGCCCTGGGGAGCGGTAACTGCGTGGCCCCCATGATGATGATGGACATGGGGGCAGTCGAGGCCACCGAGGCCGCGGCGTCGGGAATGGGTGCAGCGGCGGCCATGGTGTCGCCGCCACAACCTCCACTGCCCCCTATGACGGGCTCGGGGACCCAAGGCTGGGTCCAGGACGCGCTGGCAGCTCAACAGCCAGCGGGCTCCGACACGCCGGCCGAGATGATGTTTGGGCGGATGCGAATACCGCAGCCGTGCGGGTGGGTGACGGATGAGCAGCTTCGGCGCCCGTCGCACAATGGTCAGTAATCATTCGTTATCAGTGGGGATTCTCCAGTTTGTTTCATCGGTATGGCAAGGTGTTGGGCTGCTTTCTCTCTTCCAAAAACAAAAAGCCGTGGGTAGGGGTTCAGCGTTTAGTCAAGCGAGTTTTAAGTGATGGAATAATTGGGCCTGTGCCATATAGCTAGCTGCACATTAGGTCTACTCTCAAAATAATCAGCCTGGACGTCAAATGTACGTAAATGGTAAGCCACTGGTATAACCAAAGTCACTCCTGGTGCGTCGCTGGAATGAATTACTTTAGTGCTATTATGCCAGTCGTTTATTCCGGCTATACTAAATATTCCCAGTCAGTACAATGTGGCATAAACTGGTCACATATTGTGAGCTTCTCCAGGTACATGATGTCGACATTGAAATGTTGATCAGAAGCCGCGACAACTGGGGCGTTGTCGAAGAACTTGGATAGCCGCTCTGCGTTCAGCGTGGCGGACATTATGACCAATTTAAGGTCCTCTCGTCTTTGTGCTTCATGACAGGGAGGTGTTCTTGAGTAGCCAAGCTGACTTCAATCTTCTCGAGTAGGAAAGCCATTTTGATTGATGTCAATGGCTTTGGTTGGGATCGAGGTCTGCTGATGAAGAGATGATGTTGACACGAGGCGTGTTGGGGATGGGTTTTCAAGGTATGTAAATAAAATGGGAGAGGAGTGTTTGAGTTTGATAAAGCGTTCAGTCACATATCTGGTAGAGCTCGTGGTAACGGCTAACTGGTCTGGCGAAGAGACAGTGTGTGATTTAAATTATTTCAAGTTCATGTTAGGCAAAAAAGCTCACTTTCAAGTTATATGTACATGACAGAACAAATGGTAATGGATAATCATCGTTTGGTTTACATTTTCCTTCGAACCCAAACCATGCACATTAGATGATACTCAGACACACCAGTCCTTCGTGGTCAAGCTTACGTCAATTATCGAATGCAGTCAAGTATCGAAGCATCAGTCTCATTGCAGTAGCCCAATAAGCCATTGAGTCTATAGATATCTGTTACTCTATCTGTCTAGATGTCCGTCTACATTGCCGGTGCGAACTCTTCAATGACACTTTTTGGCTCAACGTACTGGCCTATAGGTTGATACTCGATGTTGTCGTAACCAAACGCACTCGGGCCACCAATCTTCAGTCCGGCCGGCGTCTCCGTCCATCTCGGCGAGCACGTAATGCCCAGCACCGTGACCCTGAACCCGTACTTAAACTCGGGTACTCCCAGATTCCGCCCACTCGAGGTGTCCAGCACGCAGATCAAGTCAGGAACAGAAGCTATGATGCTCGTGGTGGTCCCATCCTCGGCCGTGTGTTCGGCAAACAGATTTTCGTTCTTGAAGGGGATTCTGAGCGTGCCCCCTATCTTCATGGCAGGCATCACCCCTTCCTGGCCCGCAGCGCTGTTGTTTTCTTCCTCCGATGTGCTGAGTCCGGCGATGGTTATGGAGCCGTGCGAGTGACCCTTAAACAGCCGCCTCTCCACCGCTACGATTTTACCCCTGAACAGGATCTTGGCGCTCTTGGGGCCTCCGACTTCCTGCACAATGGACTCCGCTACCGTGGACAGTGTGTTTGTAGCTTCCGCCCGTGCAATGCATCGCCCAATCCGCCAAGCAAGGCTCACTGTCTTGAGCACCGCAAACTTTCCCACCTTCTCCACCGTGGTGGGACAAGACGCCATACCCACCCGCGAACCCATCTCAGAGCACGAAGCCCTGAGCGCCCGGTCAACAATCTCGTCGTCGGGCGCGCGCACCATGAGTATAGTCTTGCCGTCGCCGCTGTCGATCGCGCAGGGTACCAGCTCATTGGGAGCGTGGACCGCGAGAGTAGTTTGCCAATACCTATACTTATTGTTAGCGACCATTTCTAGCCTGATTAACCAACGAAAGGGAATAACGCGCGTTGGGTATGCTCTTCCCATGAAATCAGCGTCGAGGATAGGGCGGTCGAAGAACCGTGAGGATCCGACGAGAAAAGGCTCGAGGCCGTTAGCGCCGCCGATCTCGAGCGATAGCACAGCGTCGAACGAGGATTCGCGCCGGTACTCCATCAGGGCCTGGAAAGCATATGCCGTCTCAATGGACTGCAAACGCTCGTTGGAAGTGGCGGGAGAGCCCATGTGGCCACCCCAGTACACCACAGCTTGCGGGTCGAGGGAGGAAGTGTCGATGACACGCATGGTGTGCCCCGCGCGCAACATGTCGCGCAGCTGGATGCGGGATGCGGCGGGACTGCCACCGCCGGCACAGCCAAGCACGTAACAACCGTCGGCTAGATAATTAATGTCGATTTCGCTGATATGCCATTCAAGTATTCCCGTAGTTTCGTTGCGGATAACCCGGGGCCGATAGGTGACGGGATCGGTGTGGGGCTCCTCAGTCACCACGACGGAGAAATCTTTGATTGCCTCTGATTCTTCCTCCTCCAATTCGGCGTCCTCGAGGTCTTCTTCGTCCGTCGAAGGCTTCGAATGGAAGTTCGTGTCCAGTTTTCCAATTGCTTTTACCACCGTGCGCAGCTTGTTGGCTACGTACGTGACCGGGTAGCTCTCCTCTTCCGCAATCCGGACACTGTCCCCCTCCGCGCCAGCGTCTATTGCCCGTTGAATGGACATTTTCTTAGCGCGCTCGACTGCCTCTCTTATTGACTGATCTGCAACACTTTGAATGATATCCACAGTCCCTCCAACATTCGAAATGGCGGCTCCGACAGCATTCGCGACGTCGGCAAAAGCCGGCCGCCGCAACTCCGATGCACCTTCCAATGTGGAGGGAGATAACACAGCGCCGCCTCCGACAAGAAGAACGGGTAGAGGCTCTGGACTAGTCTTGATCAAGTCCACGACGCCTTCGAGAAGCTTCTTAATCTGTTCTTCGGCAGCGGCAACTAGATTGGGGTCGAGATTGACCGCGCACGTTCCCATCCGCGCCCGACCCGCCGCGACGGCAATGTCGGAAGCAGTCGTCACCTCTCCACCAAACGCCAAAGCATCTCGTGTCAGATAATGGCCAACTGAGCCTGGGCCGACCGTAACCTTTCCGTCCTCAGTCCGTCTGACGATGGAACCACCACCCAAGCCAATGGAGTGGAGATGTGGCATCGAGTAGTTGACCCGAACACCCGCAACTGTCACGTAAGCCGACGCTTGCCTCGGCAGTCCAGATGGGAGTAGCACGCCCACATCAGTAGTCGTTCCGCCGATATCTGCCACGATGGCGGAGGAGTCTTGTGTGTCGTGTCCGGCCAGATATGCAGCTCCGCGCATGGAATTGGTGGCTCCGGAGTTGAACGTGCGGATGGGGATCTTGGCGGCCGCTGCCGCATCCAGTAGGGTGCCGTCATTCTGAGTGAGGAATAGCGGGCAGTGGAGATCAAGTGCCTTCATAGCGCGATGAAACCCACGGACCGTGCGGCGGGCATACTGCAAGATAGCGGCGTTCAGGATACTCGCATTCTCGCGCTCGAGGAGGCCGATGTTGGCGACCTCGTGGGACACCACCACATCCGCCCCGGGAATCTCACGCAACACGATCTCGCGCACCCGGTCCTCCTGGTGAAAGACCTCGTCAATGGGTGAGAACGCTCCCACTATGACGACGGCCGTCAGTCCCAGCTCCTTGATCTCCCGACACCGCTCCACGACCTGCGACTCGACGATGGGCGCCTCCTCGGAGCCGTCGATGTGCAGGCCACCGTCGCAGTAGCCCACATAGCCCTTGATAATCTGTGTTAGGGCCGGCGGGAACTCAGAAAAGGGCGGGATCTCCCGCAAGAAGCTGCGCGACAGGCGCAAGATGGCAACGCGGCGCAGGCGGCGCGCGTCTTGTTCGACCACGGCGTTGATGAAGTGAGTGGTGCCAACCGTCACGCTCGCAATGGCGTCGGCGGCCAGATGGGACTTTTCCAACACTGTACGGACGGCGGTCTCGATCCCCTCGGTCACGTCCGGTGTAGTGGGCGTCTTGTGGTGAGCCAAGACGCCACGCCCTGGCTCTGATTGCTGAGTCGGGTCGATCGCCACTGCATCCGTGTTGGTGCCTTATATTCCCGGTCATATTAGGGTCTGTTGCTTGTCTGGTCCGGTAAAAGGCTAACTCACCACCGACATCTACGCCAATTCTCACAGTCTTTGACATTTTGACGCTCTCGCTACCCATTTTAGCTTGGCTATATTGAGTCTCAATTGGAGTTACCTGGCGACTCGAACACTTTAGGTGGTCATGGAGGGTGCAATATTGCAAGGAAATGTTAGAGCGATAACATTCCGATCCGATGATGTTGCAATCGCTCGCTGCGTTTATTGAACCTTGATAAGCCGGGATGCACGATTCGCTAACCGAACGGAGTAGAAGGTCTGCGTCGGAAGTGTGTCCGACCAGTAGTCACCTGGTGATGGAATCGGGGGTCAAGTGGAGTCCAGGATTGGAGTAAATCGCGGGGTTCAGGGGTTCGGGAGAGATATCGGGACATGCCGACGTTGCTTCGAAGTTCAAGTTTCCTAGCAATCATAACACCTTTTGATCTGACATTCATGTATAAAGCTTGTGTTCCTTGGAATTGAATTCATATAACTGTGGAACTGGTTGCCCGAAAGGTTGGTCTATCGTGTAAGTTGGGCATTCGTCTGTACTGTGCTGTTTATCCCAGCTATCCCGGCTTATCCCGGCTGTTCCAGTGTCCCGTTCAAGTACTTACTCTAGGGATAATACGTTATTCACATTGCGAACGTTGTCTGCCAGATAAATAACGACATGTATTGACATCTATCCCATTGGTTACCAGGTACTATCCAAACGTTAGAGACAGTCTGAAACCAAACGATAAGCGTGCAGGCCACGTGAAGATAGATAGTGGTACGTCGTTGGTGTGCCTCCAATCAGAAGTTCAGATTATCCGGCCCACTGTTTTGACCACACCTGACAATCAAGGGGATGCAGCAATGATAATGACTGATTCGGGGTACATATCGAGATTAGTGGCGCATGCACACTAGCTTGTCTTATCTGCCCACCTATGGCCCAGATAGCCGGACTCAGTGCCGACCGTAATGCCGGAATAGAGATATGTATCAGCAATCCTCCCCACCAATGGGACTTGAACTGTTCCACCTGGGGCTTTTGATAACTTATGTATCGTCTCGTCTCTCGCCCCTAATGAACAAAGTCCGATAGACCATGGCGCTTCTTTCGTCCCTTGTTGTGAGTCTACGCGTACCGTCTCAATCCCAATCCGTCTCCAATGTCTGGATCAATGATGACATCCGGCCCTTGCCTCCGCACCGGCGGACCTGGACACGCTGGGCCTACATCTCCTTCTGGGCCATCAACCAGATCTGCATCTCCAATTGGCAGCTCGGCGCGTCTCTGGTAGCTCTGGGACTTTCGGTCTGGCAGGCCGTCATCGGTTTGGTACTCGGGAAGCTGATCACCGCTGCCGTGGCCATTCTCAACGGCTATGTGGGCGCCGAATGGCACATTGGCTTTCCCGTGGTGAGCCGCTTCGTCTGGGGCGTGTACGGCCAGTACCTCATTCTCATCCAACGCATCATCCTCTCGCTGGTGTGGTTTTCTGTGCAGTCTTGGACGGGCGGACTCTGCGTGCAGAACATTCTCGCCGCTATCTTCCCGTCTTATCAGAACATGCAGAACCACTTCCCCGAGTCGGCGCATATGGACACCAAGCAGTTTGTTGGCTGGGTTATCTTCAACATCCTTATGATTCCTATTCTTTGGTTTAAAGTAAGCTGTCCACCAGTGTCAATTTGCCCCCTATTGCTACTAGGCGCTCTTAAACGCAATCACTGACACTCCTTACTACCTAAAGCCCGAGCGCCTTCGTTTTGCCATATTATACATGAACATCATATCCGCTGTGACCCTCATCTGCATCATGATCTGGTGCCTGACTGCTGCCCATGGTGCCGGCTCCCTTCTAAGCGCCCCAGCCTCCGTACAGGGTAGCTCCGAGCTGGGCTGGAGCATCGTGTCCGCGACCACAGCCGTCGTGGGCTCCATCGCGGTGGGGTTGACCAACCAGCCCGACTACTCGCGCTTCGCGCGCCGGCCTGGCGACCAGGTCCTCGGCCAATACTCAAGCATCATCCTGCTCGGGATTATCATGCCCTTCTTCGGGTGCCTTGCCTCCTCCGCGTCGCGCGAGATCTACGGCGAGGCCGTCTGGAACCCGCCCGACTTGGTGCAAAAGTGGCTCGACACGTCGTACTCACCTGGAGCGCGAGCGGCGGCGTTCTTCGCAGGATTTGGACTGGTGGTTTGCCAGTTGGCTATTAACACGATTGACAACGCCTTCTCAACGGGGAGTAAGTATATCGAGTCCCATACCCCGAATTACTTGCTGATTTTCCAATTCCAGTGGACATGGCTGGTCTTGTGCCAACATACATCGACATTCGCCGTGGTGCTTACATCGGCTTAGTCCTCAGCATTGCGATGTGCCCATGGGAGCTGCTGTCATCGGCTGGTGTCTTCATCAGCGTCTTGTCCGCCTACAGTGTATTCCTCGGTCCTATCGTCGGTATCATGGTTTGTGAGTACTGGGTACTGAGGAAGAGAAAAGTCAAACTATCAGACCTCTACCATCCAGGCAAAAGTGGGCTCTACTACTATTGGAATGGTCAGTCCCCTTAACCCTTTTATTCGCCCTCACTCCTATCTCACAACTAACGTGGGTCTTGTCGAAAGGTTTCAACTTGCGTGCATTTGCGTCCTGGATCGTGGGATGGTCTTACCTGATTCCCGGCTTCATCCACAATGTTAATCCAACCATCCAAGTGCCCCAGGCGTGTACACATCTCTATAGCTTAGCGTTCCCGCTGGGCTTCATCGTCAGTTTCTTGGTCCACTGGGGCATCAATACGCTTCTGCCGCCTGCTGGACTGGCTGAGACGGACGATATTGATTACTATAACACCTTCACACCCGACGAAGCGGCTCGGTTAGGCGTTGCACCAGGAGACGTACTTGTTGGCGAGGACAGCACGACTGGGGATACAGAGAAGAGCGTGGGCTCAAGGACGATGGCACTGAAACGATGACGGGTTCCTAGCAAGACTGTGTAGACGACCACAGTATCATGCCCGACAGGCAAAGCTAATTTCTTTATCTCGAGTCATTTACTATGGGTTTAGATACCTCATATGGAATGATCCTACCATCCCTCCAAATCCTCCTTAAAGACAATATCGAAAGTCAGGGTGGCTTTCACCAAGGTCCTCGATGCTGCCTTCCTGGAACACCTCTATAAACGTCCCACGCTTCTCATCCCGCCGCTTATTAGCAATGAGTACACCCACGAACATGACTGTCGCCGCGAGCATGCCCATAGTGCAAAGGCCGAGCCCCACGCTGAAGCCTGTATGGAAGGTTGGCTCTTCACGTTTCAAATAGACGTTGGTGCTAACGAAGGATCCAACGTTGCCAAAAGAGATGATTGCCCCCAAGGCGACTGTCCGTTTGTACCCCTTTCCAACATTGATAGCGATCCAGACAACCGCCAAAGGCATGACTAGATATGCTCCAGCCGTCATGAAGAAGAGGCCCATGTAGCGCACCCCCGGTGCTTTGGGTTGGGCTAATTGCACGGCGAGTCCCACGGCAATCGTACAGAACCCAATCATACAGAAGACGTATCGCATTCGGAGCCGTTCCGCTGTGTAACCCATGGATATAGAGAATACGGCGGCTACCAAATAGACGGGAATCGTGTGCACTTGGGCATCCGCCGCATCGTAGCCAATGCCGCGGAGGATAGTGGGTTGAAAGCTTGTGATGGAGTTGGCGTTCTCGGCGGCCCCGAGGTAGATGAGGACAGCGACAAAGATCTTCCAATCGCGAAAGAATTCGTACAGCCTGCGCGTGGGCAGTCGGTCATGGGTCACGGCGCCCCCTTCGTCTTTCAGCCGTGCAAGGAGCAGATCCTTGTCCTCTGGCGTGAGAAACGTGGAGTCTTCCGGGAACGGTACGATGAGGAAATACGAGCCGAAGCTGACGAGGATGGTGATGACCCCTTCGATGATGAAGATCCTGATACTTAAAATGAGCTGGGTGTCCAACATCTTACGAACGAATGTGCGTGTGCTCAACTAACTCACCATCGCCAAGCTCGATAGCCTGAAACCCCATCCATCTTGGAAATCAAAGCAGACAGGAAACCGTTGAATGCGCCAGCACAGATGCCACCGCTAAAGAAGACAACGTAGCGCCTCAAAAACTCGTCTCGCCGGTAATACGAGCCAATGAGGTAGGCGGCTCCGGGTACGAAAGCGGCCTCGGCCATGCCTTCCAGCAACCGACAGACGACGAGACCGCCCCAGCTTCGGGTCAGGCCGCAGCCGATGACGGTGATACCTGCATAATAATAAGGACCATCAGCAGATACTCGAGGTCGGTCGACCAGGGGCAGGTGGGCTCGGGGTTCGGCATTCATTACCCCAGCAAAACATCATGACGGCCAGAGATTTAGGGCCAGTCTTTTTGAACACGATGCTCAGAGGCACGCCGGCTACCAAGTAGCCGATATTGAACATAAATAGAGCGATGTTGTACCGCTGGCCTTTGAGCTGGAGTTCCTGGTCCATCCCTTGGATCTTCGCGTTCCCGATGTTGCTGCGGTCGACAAAGGAGACCAGGTAGAGCAGCCAGAGGAGAGGCAGGACTCGGAAGTCCAGACGTCGGAGTAGCCTTCTTTCGGCGGCCTTTTCCAACTGGGGATGGGCCGTAGGAGCCCCGAATACCGCCATTCTAGCCGATCTCTCACGCGTCGATTGGTATTGTTCACGAGAAGTAGCTTAGCACAGCGTGAGTGACTCGCGCAATGGATAGGTTTTGAATTGATGATGAGGATTTTCTTTCCTTTGAACTGTAGACGTTGAGCCGTTGTATATCTGCTCTTGTTCATACGGGGTATGCATTGAGTGTGGTGGGCTGACCGGCTAAATCGCTGACCAATAACTGCGCACCTCCAAGTCAACGACAGAGCTGATTTGTGGATAACAAGGAGTTGTTTATCCTGGTGCATGTATATTCCGTATACGCAGATGGTAGGAGCTTGGCTGACTTGAATGGAGCATAGAGCAGCTGCTCAAGTCGGGATTCTGATTTCAAGTTCACGCTTACCACCGGCGCGTCATCATCGACTGCGTCATATTCAGAGCCCGTCCCGCGGCAAATCTTATAAATCTGCGGCACTGATTCATCCTATAAGGAAGACACAGTAACGCCCAACATAGCCTCGTCTTTCTGTCCCCAGTTAGCAGGATTTCAGCATGTGCCAGTCACTTCACGCAGTTGTGATCGGCGCTGGTATCGGCGGGATGGCCTTTGCACTTCTTGCGCGGAAGCAAGGTCTACGTGTCACTGTTTTTGAGAAAACAGAGGAGCTTACACCCGTATTATGCCTTCTCTCCATGTCGCATCACTTCATCAGGGGCTGACCACGCTGAACAGGTCGGGGCCGGCATCCAGATTCCACCAAACGCTTCACGCATCTGGGCACAATGCGGTCTTCTCGAGAAACTGAGGGCGTTCTCGGTGGTATCTGAGGCAACTCAACTGAGGCGCTGGAAGGATGGAGAATTGCTATGCACACGCACCGTGGGGGAAGCACTGGATAAGAGATGGCCTTGGCTGTGGGATAAGATCGCCCTGTGATGGCATTAGGAAGCTGATATATTGATCTTTATCTTAGGGTTATCCACCGTGCCGACTATCAACGCATACTGGTCCAGGAAGCGGAAGACTTGGGTGTTACCATCCGACTCGGGTCTCTTGTGCAAGCCGTCGACTTCGACCTCGGGAGTGTGATACTGGGTTCCGGCGAGGTTATCGCTGGCGATATCATCGTAGGGGCAGACGGTAAGCAGATCCCCAACTAGACGACGCATGGAGTGATTGACTTGCTAGGTCTGTGGTCGAGTCTCCGACACGCCATTCTAGGCCACGATTCTCCCCCGCAAGAGACTGGCGATTTGGCTTACCGGGGAACCTTCTCTCTCTCGGCCCTACAAGGACTCAACGACTTCCGGGTCGACGAACTGTGCAGGCAGAGTGTTGTTACCATGTGGATCGGACCCGGGAGTCACGCCGTGTTCTACCCTGTCAGATGTGGGGAGGAGTTCAACTTGGTGCTGACCCGTCCAGATACTCTACCACCAAACGTCCGAACAGAACAAGGCAACCTGTCGGAGATGATGGCCCTATTCCAAGATTGGGATCCCGTGTGGGTTCAGTTTCGCTTCTTCCAGCTCATGTTAGGACTCCAATTATATCAGCAGTGGACTGATCCATGATCCAACGCAGATTGACCAAGATACTGTCAGCATTTTCATCAGTATTGAAGTGGAAGATGATGCATCACAATGAGCTTACCACTTGGACGCGGGTTAGTTCAATCCCCTCATAATACCAAATGTGGTATAAGTAGACTGATAACCGATTAAGGGCAATATCGCTCTGATTGGTGACGCGTGCCACCCCTCTCTCCCATACCAAGCCCAGGGTGCGGCAATGGCCGTCGAAGATGGTGCAGTTTTGGCTACCCTCTTGGGACTCTACCAACAAGCTCTTCATCGGGATAGCGCTGGGGCAGAACAGATGACGATACCCAAGATACTGGAAAGTTATGAAGCGCTACAAAAAGCTCGAACGACAACAATGCATTTGGGCTCCATCTCCAACCAACACATGTATCATTTCGAGGACGGTGGGGAGCAAGAGGACCGTGACAGAATACTCAAGACTGCAGAGTGGAAGGAAAGACCTCCGGGCGAGACTGAGGCATTCATCTGGATCGATGTCCGTTACCAAAAGGCTATCGTCGGACGAGACACCATTGCCGACGCCAGAGCACAGTGGGAGAAGATGGCTTCCAACCTAGATGTGAACGAATGACTGGCAAGCGGCAGGAAATGAATCAAGTTTGTCAATAGGAGTGGGCCACAGGTTAATCCCATGCTGTTGTGGTCATCATGCGATGGACTTTGTCTTCTTACAAGAACCGATATCTGACGTTTCATGCACATCGCTTGTTGGATAGCACCAGCATAGTTAAGTCTAATAATGTGAGACGTAACTGTAATATCGACACGCGGGAAAAGAAAATCCGCGAAACATATTTGTCTCATCACCTCTTCCTTCAGCGACCAAATCAAAGAGAAGGTCAGTAACTAGGCCAAGGATACCTGTCGCGGGATCAAGGAAGGCGCTTCCGAGCTCGAAATACACCCCTAAACTTGTCACAAAATTAGTATTTCCGCCCCTAGTGGCGCTCCGATCTATTGACAAGGTGGCCAGTCGGATCCGAGTAGGTAATGGCATGCCGACACCCCCTTGATGCACAAGAGGGACGCCTCGGTCATGAAGTAGAATAGTTGGCATTATGTAATCCATGCTGACGAACTAGGAAGGGTGTTCCTGTTCGTCGGACACCATTGGAATTCTAAGATGTGGAATTGATCATGTTTGTTTTCAAAGTATCTCCTTAGCCTTCTCAGGAGCAAGCCATGTTTGCTGGAAGCGAAGGAATAGGCAGGCACCCACGTATGTCTGCCACAAGTAGCTAGTTGGTGTGCCTATAAAAGGAGGAGGCTCGTAAAAAATTAGATTTCGGTCCTGTGTCTAAATCCGCACTTTATACCTTGCTACTGACTCGTGTGCTCGCGAAGCGACCCTCGGGTTTTTTTTAGCCACCAACAGCAAATCGTGGGTTGATACCTGCAGGGGGCCCGGCCAGGTATCCACAACCACACATCCTGGGTGGTTACAAACCTTCAACAGGGGCCAAAACCAACAAAGTTCGATTTATTAAGGAATGTTATAGCGTGACCCTCCATCGTCTAGTTCCACTGAATGAGCATTCGAGAAACGAAAGCGGTGGCACCGCGTCTATGGGGTTTGGTCAGCCCAAGATGTAGTGGTTGCCTGTTTGGGCAAATCAACAAACGGATGGTATGGGCCCCGCGGCTTGCCATGCCGGATCGACTGCCTAGACTCTCCATCTTCAAGTAATTAAGGGGGCGTTTCCGATCCCCCGCTGCAACGGCAGCATCGGCATGCTCTCTCTGATTATCCCCAGGCAACCAGCAATGGACACACCGAGATCACCACTCAAGATTATGGCCAGCGTCACGTGCCCGCGGCGAACTGCATCCCAAATGCTGTAGTAGCGCGGTATATGCGTGTGTCGGCTATTGGGTGGCCGTCAGATTCCTTTCCACGTAGTGAAATTGCATATGATGTTGGCCAGTCCAAACTTGTAACGATAACGTAATATTTGTATTTTGTATACATTATCAGGCCAGTAACCCAAGCGCCTGGTATATTTGTGCTGCAATATTGTTGTTCGTAAAGCGTCTCTCCGTGAAGTTGCAATGGTCACCTGCATGCGTATATCCAACTGTCTATGTAGATTTTTAATAAATTGTTCTTTTCAGGTGCTCTTATACCAAGCGCTGGACAACCTTTCAAAGGTGACGGAGACTTGGTCACTCCGGTGGATCACACCTTCCGTCAGGTCTTGGGTGCTCTCACTTCGCCCATTCGTATCGTCCTCATCGCATCGCCCGCCTCTTTTCCTCTGTTGCTGGTGATGGTAGGCGTTTCGATTCGATGACACTAAGGTGGTGTTCTCTCCAGGCCTCGAGCCCCGGTAGATGGAGGCGATGGCGGAGCGAACCCCCTGGCTTTGGTTGCCGCTGGAGACGTTCGGGTACTCGTAGGGAAGCATGATGCGCAGACCAGAAGTGCTGCCCGTAAGGCTGTCGATGAAGCTCTTAAGACTCGGAATGCAGGCGGTCAACACGGACATGTTGATGGAAACTTGGTGCCAGACCGTTGGGGTGACTGCCAGCCAGGTGATGTCGGCGCCACTACCTTCGGTGACGTGAGGCCCCTGAGCAATGCTGGGGAGTGCGAGGAGTGGTACACTGCGTTTTCCTTGGTCAGTCCATGTCGTGCTTGAGAGATAGGTAACTCACAGGATGCGCGACCCAAACAGAATAGTCACGGTGGCCTTGACCGACGCCTTCGTTTGCAACTTCCACATCAGCCCTATAGGCAAGAGGCAAAGCCCAAAGTCCGTTACCAACCCCGAGATTGCGTTGAACCACCATATCTCGCCGCCCCAAGAACAATGGCCGAGGGACGCAGCGGACCACGGCTCGGCGAGGGCGCCCAGGCCGCACTGCAGGCACAGCCCGAAGACGCCAACAACAGTGCAGACGGCGATGAGACCGAAGAGAACTCGGTTCGCGTCGAAGAGACGGGACGGCTCGATGCCGTGCACGGTCAGCTTGTGGTTCCAGGGGTACGCCTGGTTTGAAATGACGCTAATGAGGAGCGACACGGAGATCTTGGCGGAGGCTTGCGCCAAAAGTGATAAGAGATCGGCAGCAAATGTGAGCTATCATGACTCAAGTTAGTAAACAAAAAAGACAAAGAAGCTAATTCTGATATACTAGAGGGGGCATGTATGGTAGTTTATCGTTCTTACCTGGTTGAAGCGCCGAATCTGCTCCTTGCTAAGGCTATCCAAATGGCTACCGAGGCCTGAATCGCAAGAAAGAACGACACATGCCGTCTGCGCGATGAGGAGCAACGTGCTGACAATGAGGATGATGTCGTGGAGCTTGACAGTGGTCCATTTGAAACGCAGGATGTTCTTGGCTATGACGGCGATCACGGCGTAGGCGAAGAAGACGAGCGAAGGCACGACGACGTAGGCGGCATGGTTGTCGTCGGTGACGGCGTAGAGTGGTGCGTCCTCGTGAAGGTCGAGTTGCTTCCCCATAATAGCTGGCATTAAGCCATACCAGTCCGATTGGGTCTCGAGTCCAATCACGCAGCCAGTCTAAGAGTAGGGGGGGGGCAGGCGACAAGGCGGAGTGTAATAGCGATAGAATTGGTCGAGAGACGGGAAGGAGGGAAAGAAAGCTAGATATTCGATGGAATCGGGATCTAAAATGACGAGGATGGAGGAGAATGTCGACCTAATCTATGCTGATCACTTTGAGCTCCGATCTACCAATGCACCTGGTGTCGTTCCCTTGCATCTTGTCTGCCTGGTAGCCCAATCTATTAGGGATGTTTCTATTTCTAAGAGAAGAGAGTCTGGGCGTCTCGCCTCGTTTCCTCGCTACAAGTATGGGCTTATCGAGCAGGGGAGAAAGGTGGTGTCATGGTAGTTTGACAATCTGAGTCTCTTGGCAGGCCGGCTCGCTCGGTTCTCACTTTCGGCCACATACCAGCTTGCATAAGTGTATCAGCCTGGGCATCTCGATGTGTGCCCAAGCTGTGGCGTCAGTGCATAGGTATGGTGTATCAGTACAGCACGGCATATACTGGCCGTGCTCCACGAAAGTCATCACGGACAGCCGTCGCGTACCCAGTGAATAAGCCTGCAACAATCCAAGGTATCATATGCACGCCTGGACGCCCGGCATCCTTCTGCTGCTACCGCAAACTGCAACCTGCTAGAATACGAATCGAATATTTATTTCCCAACTTGTTCCAGCTTGGTAGTTATTTGTGCATGACAGCGGTACGTCAAAGGTAACCCTGCCCAGACGTGGTCTAGACCTCATCTGTAACCCCAATGCAACCCTGGCCTGCCCGTTGCAATTTCCATCGCCACCGCGCCCCTGTGGCCCCTGGCCTTGTTCCATGAGAAGACGGCTGCGGGTGCGGGACACGGCGGGATCATATCGTGTCAGAAGTTTCTTTTTTGATTTCCCTCGGCGCCGCCGCTCTCCCGAGAAGCTTGACGGCGGATGTTTACTAAGAAGTGGCGCCTGTCAAATGATGCATGGGTAACGACGGGAACGCGCACGATCTGGCTGGATATCGATATCTCGTCTGCAAGAGCAGCAGCAAACAGTTTGCATCCCTACTCACCCAAGTACATAGGTAATCTAATCTGCCTGATCGTACAATACAACATATCCAGCCATTCATCATTCATGGCTCACATGTTCATGTACATACATACTACTCTGTACTATCATGGGTTTGGGATTTAAGTTTTTCTATGGGGGCGATTATTTGTGCGGCCCCAGAATTGTCGCCAAAAGGTCGATGAGCTACGGCCAGAAAGAGACATGAGCGACATCCGATTGTCCAGGGTCCTGGCAGGGGGTCTGGTGGATTGGCCAAGCGACACCCAGAGAATTGGGAGGGGGCTTGGGGGCTTTTGGGAGGAGACTGAAAAGGATTGCAATATCCTAGACGCTAGACCGCTATTACTTTACAGCATTCCATCCACCAGAAGCCACCACAATCCCGAGCAGCCCAGCATGATTCCATTACTAGCACCATTCCGTGCATCTTGTCCGTTGTACATGGGTTGGATACGACGATTGACCCATGCTAGGTGTATTGTCTTTGTCGTTCGTCGAGCCAATCGCAATCGGTACTTCTCGACGACGCCGATATTCCCTGCCCTACGGCTCTTCTGGAGTCACTGAAGTTAGGCCCGGATGTCTCCCGTCTTGTGCCGCCGTCTCAAAGGCGTTGGGGAGCCCGATTTCCCATGCGGGCCTTCCCTCTAGGGCCGTACATATTGCCTATTTTGTAAGCACCGACATAGACCCTGCGGCCATGCACCCACTAAGAAGCCAATAATAGTATGATCAGACATCGGAAGGAAATGATCAGGCACCGCAACACCGCAGGAACACAGGAGGCAAAGCTACCCTACAGGTAACGGCGCATCGGCAGTGACACTACCTATACCATACCTAACTGCAACAACCTACACGTGACTCTCGGCCCCCCTCCCCCGGCGAAGCAGTGCAGCCTGCAGCGACAGAAAACTTGCATGCATCGCATTCCAGGTTTTCAGGTTTGATCGTCTCTTTTAGCATCACTCGCTTGGATCTCGCCGTGTCCTTCCTCTCAAACTTTATTGCACGGGCATCGGATTGGCGGTCGATCTCTCTTTATCCCTCCCCTCTAATCGTACCCAACTCAACTCAACCTAACGGAGCCTACATGTGATTATGGACAAAGAGGACTTCATCGAGCTGCGCTCGAGGACGGCTCGAGACGATGGAAGCGGAAACACCAAGAAAGACAGCTCTTCGACCTCGGTTTACGCAGCGGCCGCTAGCGCCAACGACAAGAGCGACCATGGCTCCTCCGCCGCCGACGAGGCGGTGCACAACCAGACACGGACGCGGCGACTGTTCTCCATGTCGCAGCTCTTTGCCTTCTCGCTGACTTACATGGGCACCTGGGAGGGCTGGAATGTCAACATGACCTCGGCGCTGCTGAATGGCGGACCCCGCGCCCTCTTCTTCGGCGCCTTTCTTGCCCTCGTCGGTGCCTGGGCCCAGGCCTCGTCCGTCGCCGAGATGGCATCTTTGCAGCCCGTAGCGGGAGCCCAGTACCACTGGACGTACCATCTGGCGCCGAAGCGCATCCGACGCTTCATGTGTTATCTGCAAGGGTGGGCGACGTGGTTCGGCTACGTCGCGCTGCTCGCTAGTATTGCTAACAGCGTCATCATCCAGCTAGAGGGTCTCATCCAGTTCACTCACCCGAACTATGTCCCCGGTGGCTGGCACACGTCCGTGATGGTCATCGCCCTTTGCGTCCTCGAGGGCGCGCTCAACATGTTCGCTTTCCGCCTCGTGCCCTGGGTTGAGATGACGGGCGGCGTACTCCATGTCGCCATGTTCATCGTCTTCATCATCATGTTCCCTGTTATGGGCACCCGTCACAACTCCGATATTTTCTTTGTCGACAGCACCACGTCTGGCTGGGCTGATACCCCCGGGGTGTCTTGGAATCTGGGCATGATTACTTTGACTTGGGCTTTGACAGGTACGTGCCGTGCTCCTCCATTTTACGCTCCGCTATAGGGAAGTGAGTATCTGATACTAATGCTCTCTTAATGGTAGGATTTGACAGTGCTATCCATATGTCGGAGGAAACTAAAGCTGCAAAGAGTGCTGTTCCCAGGGCTATCTTTTGGTCCATCTTCATGAACAGCTTGATGGGTCTGGTTTATATATCGGTCTTCCTGGTCGCCATGGGGCCTGTCGAGGATGTCATGGGTTCGACCCTGCCACCCTTGCTATTTGTCATTTTCAAAACGGTCAAGTCCTCGAGGGCTACCACCGCTTTGTACACGCTCTACTGGTTCAACGGTATTGCCAGTAACTTGGCCAGTATCGCTTCCGTCTCGAGACTAACGTGGGCGTGGTCGCGTGACGGCGGCCTGCCGATCTACTTTTCTTACGTAAGTTCCACATATCCCCTACTTGCGCCACATGTCGACACATGTTGTCCATCATAGTCTGTGTCATTATGTTTGGTGATTTGCTTACTTACATCTTTTCAGATCGATCCCAAACTCCGAGTACCCGTCCGAGCCCTCTGCCTGACCGTGGTTCTCGTCAGTCTGTTGTGTCTGCTCAACATTGGCGGCACGACCTACATCGTCTTCAACGCCATCACGGGACTGACTTGCTGGGCGCTCTACTTCAGCTATGCCATCTGCATAATCAGCATGATCTCGGCGCGCTTCAACAAGGCCGACCTAAAGCTCGGCAGCTGGAACCTGGGCCGCTTTGGGTTGGCCATCAACTGCTTTGCCCTCGTTTATACCCTCTACATCATGGTCTGGCTGCCGTTCCCGCAAAGCACCCCTGTCGCGCCCGCCGAGATGAACTACTGCGCCCCAATGGTCGGCTTCGTCCTCATCTTCACGCTCGGAATGTGGTTTGGGTGGGCAAGGAAGAATTGGTCCGGGCCAAATGTCAAGATCCGTGACTTCGTTATTGCTCAATCTTCTTAGCATTACATGAGTATGGCGGATGATGTCTATTGTAGCACATTCCGTTAACGCCGTTGGATATTATTGTTTTTAGTTGTTACCGCGCATAGTATTACCAGCGAGCTACTTTCAAAATCATGTACATGTGTATATGCAAGTCTTCCTCATGCCAGTGAAGATATACTAAGCAATTTCCAGCTAGAGGTTAAAATACAGATCTTATTAAAACGTCAATAAAGTCTATATATCCACCTCTTATTCGGAAACTGGTCTGTCTGTATTGGTACGGAGACACGTTCCATCCCGCTCTCAACATGAAATGTTTAGATAATAGCGAAAGCGTGTCGGGCCTTGTATGTAGAACATTGCATTACATATATTCAAAGTCGAAAGCAACTCGTTCTGCTGTATTTCTGAGTCTCAGGCTTGTAAGTGTCTCGAAACTGCCGATGAATTTCATACCTTCCTTTCCTTCCAGGGGTTTATTGGATTGGTGCCAGGTTGGGTAATACTCTATCTTAGCTACAACATTCGTGGATGGTAACAAATAACCAGATCAATAGTACATATAAACTTTAGTCTCTCGAAACCAAGGTTGGTCTTCAGTGAAATCGAGTCGGCCAGGGCCCATGACGCTGGACGAATGAACCGGTTCCTATGCGCAGACCATCTCGATCTCGACCCTGGGGCCCGGACGATACCATCACTGCTGACGACCAAAGGCATTTTTGTATAAACGATATTTAGACCGAGGATCGATCGCCCTGGCATAGGACACTCATACTTATCAAGACAGAAGGACAGACGAACGGTACAATGGAAACACTCACTTTCTAGGAATAGTGATGATAAGACATGTCATACTGCGCTTTGCCAGCGCCCAAATAACCCAAGCGAGCGACGGCGAGAAACGAATACTCCGTTGAACATGTTGCAAGAGTACGACGCATTGATGGCAAGAGCGGATTCTGATACCAGCAATCCCCGGTGGCCCGGCATTTCTATAAGAGAGCTCGTAAGAGATGCCGCAATTGAACATTTCATTCATCAACGGCGTAGGCCTGCATGGTTCCATCAGCCGTACGCGGCAGTGGCCTGTTTGCCAGTTGCTGCCCATTCTGTTTGATTGCCTGAAGACGGTGTTGTAGCAGCGCAATCGAGGATCGACGAGATTTGGTGGTATGGCTACTAACACCTTGCTCTCGAGTTATTTGCGCGCTGGAAGTGGCAATTTATCAGCTCATCTTGTTTTCGGAGGACGCAATCGATTCGGCTATGTGTGCGGTGCGATTGTTAATTCAGCTCGTGTCTCGGTCGGTATTGCTAGCCTCCGTCGGGTCATCATCAGTTGCTCTTAATCGACCTTGGTCGCGGATGTTCGTTCTTGGGATGGGATATGTGAAACCGAGTATTCACAATTGGGTATTGGTATGTTTTTTCCGCTGGAAACTACATGTAGAAATCAAAAGGAGAGAGAGGAAGGGACGCACTAAGATAGAGTCGCAGATAAGTGTGTCCGACGTCAGTCAGGGGATGGATCTAATAAAACTGGGCCTGATACTGATACTACAAAGTTAGTGGCAGTGTTAACTCCCCAGCACTCAACTCTAACTTGAGAGAACAGAGAACGACCTGGTGCAAAATGTGCATAATACACGGCTCGTCACTTTGGGCCTGATCAGGCTATAACAACACTCAACAACACATCTTATGGCCCTCATAATGGTCAAGTAAGCGTTGCTTGCAGAGCTCGGAGGTCGGGTTCCAAGGGTCGATCCTCCTAGCGCCTTGTCAGAATTGTCTGCAGGGGTTCTGGAAGAGCCCCTTGCTAGCGTCCCAAAGCCTCAACTAAAGATATCGCGACTCTTCCAGGCAGTCGCAAAGGAAGTATGTATACATGTACATATCCGTAAAAACTTTCCAGGTTATGTTGGGATATATTCATCATGTATGAAGCACTTCTGTCTACGACAATACTCAGCATAACGGAAGCTTATGTAGTACGCCGCGATGTCCGAGTATGCGGACGAATTTCCATTTGCACTGTCTTGGGACGGGTTTGGCAGGAATACTTGCTGAAGTTAGGTGATAATTGCATCAACTGTATCAAGAGCCAGTGGGTGCATTTGCAAGCACCGCATCGATGTATTTTGCCCCTTCTCAGACCCGAAATAGTCAAAGATGGACGACGAACCTACTCCGTGCTCTGAAGAATTGAGATAGATACCTAGAGATGCTGTCATTATTGTGGCGCAGCTGCGCGAGGTGTTTGGGGGTGATGCTTCGTTATGCCGGTGGGGGCCGACGACGAGGGGAAAGAAACTAACCCCCCGCTACGGCAAAGTACTTATTAAGCAAGGGAATGGTGGTTTTGGGCCGATCTGGCGAAGGCTTGACAAATTCTATGTTTATGGCTAACGACGCCAGATTTCTCGCGTTGCCGTTGCCATTGTTCGTCAACATCGTATCTGTTTCTCATCCCAAACTTTAGTTGTTTCTCAGGCCAAGCTTTGCTTTTGCTTCCCGTAGTGTGAGTTCAAAGTATCTCCCGCTTATCCTGGCCGCGGTGCATCTTGGCGATCATAGCCATCTGCCATGGACATACAGGCTTCTCTTGACTCTGACCCTATTACGAAATGGCTTTGCATTGCTTCAATTGACTACATAACCTACTATCCTGTCCATTGCGCAAGGAGTCGGCAGTGGCGTGGCGGAGGAGGATGACAGAAACTCTATGCCGGTGAAACTATATGCCGAGTTTATTCGATACGAAAAACAAGCTGGCAGACCAGCGGGTTTACACGATTCGAATAACATATCAGTTCATGGTGAGCTGACTTGAACTTAGCCGTACAGAAGTGCCGTGCCATGTTCTGTGATCGCCAGCTGATTGACAAAATCATTTGTTGATCGTGTCTGGGAATCTAACTGTGCTCGTTCGGAGTCGACTGGGTTCCGGCTGGGTTGAACCACGAAAGTCGACAAGCTGCCACCCTGATCGTTTCAACGTTCTAGCGCTCTAGAAGCTCTCTGATGAGCGTCTACCACTACTTGAAGTAGGCATTTGGCTGCCGACGTCAATCAGGGGGGACCTTTCCGACAAGCCGTTTCAAGCCATCTTAGGGGATTTATTAGGCTTTTGCTCCACTGATAGACGCTAGCCCAGTAGGCCAAGTCTCTGAAAGTCGCACCCCTAGGGAACCCCATACTCGCTAAGTTCTTCTGATGTTTAGGGGACAGCTAGCTACCCACTTTATTAGAAGCGTATTTTGTGTGTTTGGGGGGGCGCATCAGCAATTTCGCATTAATCGTTGGGGAGAAGCATGAAAAGCGTGCAACGAATGCCCAGCCATCCACCAACCCGATGCGCAGTTTCTCCTCTACTGAGAGGAAGCACACGGCTGACTTCAAACGCAACAATCCCTCGAAGAAGGAACATGATGGTGCGATGAAGCCACGTCCTAAACGTGCGCGGCCGAACATCTTTGCCAATCATGTTTCTCATGTTCCTCACGCTGACGGCGCTGCCAACCAAGCCTCCTCCTGTATGTGATTGATGTTCGCGCTCCTTCGACGCATCTGTGCCAATCGCTCAGCCCTAGCAGCTGCTGATACGTGGTCGGCCCCCACATACCATCGAGGCTTGCGCAGCCTACGTCAGGTCGTCGTTACAACCCATGATCGACTTCAACGATAATAGAACTAGGCGCTTAATAACGAAGTCGGCAATCAATACATCTACTTGACTCGTGCCTTCAACAATCGCGTAGCAGGAATGGTCGTTGCCGGTCAGCACGCTATCTGGTCATAGTAACTCGCCCATTCTTTCTCTCCTTTTATCTAAACTCTCTCTACCTTTCACTTTCACTTCGATCTTCCAGCCGGGCTGGACTTTTGACGCCCAATCACCCCTTTTAATAATAATGACGACAAAAGCGTACTGGCCCCAGCGGGTCGAGAGCGTCCAGATGGACACGCGGGACAACAACAGCCGGCCGGATACCAGCGGTTCCTGGCTGTCCGATGACGAGGACAGCGAATCGGTCAAGAAGACGCTCAAGAACGGAAAAATCCAGGTGCGGAGCACGGACGTCGAGAAGAGTTACGGCGCCGACAGCAAGAGAGGCGGCGACGACGTGGTGGGAAGCACGAATCTCTACGACGAGAATGGGAAGATCAGGCTAGTTCCGGTACGTCTTGCCATGACCAACTCGCCCCTTTGTCTACGATTATCCGTGCTGATTATATTCTGAAAAGACACCTACACCGGACCCGAAGGGTAGGGCTCACACCCCCACAAGCATGGATACAGTTCGGACATGCTAATACGCCCGGCGCAGATCCATTGAACTTGCCGAATTGGAGGAAGTGGCTCGCAATAGGTTCCATGTGCTTGTGTAAGTCAACCTATCATCTCAACCTTCAATCCATCCCTTTTCTAATCCATGAGTCAGTCGGCGCTCTGTCCCTTTCGGCTGAAGTCGCCATCGCGGGATTGCTCCCGGTTTTTCTACTCGAGTATTCCGGCGTGGACCCGACCGTAGTGCTCAAGGACCCCAACTTCAAGTCGGACCCTGCCAACCCGTTGTCCATCGTACCCAAAGGGGTCACCCCGTTCCCGCTGTCACAGGTCGCACTCTTAGCCACGACCCCTCTCCTGGCGAACGGCATAGCAAGCTACTTCTTGATCCCGCTCTCGATCGCCATCGGACGCCGGCCCGTCCTTATCTTCACGGCGACCTGTTCTTGGGCTGGTGGGTTCTGGGCCGGATCGAGCACCAGTCTTCAGCAGCACATCGCCGCCCGCATTCTCCATGGTCTGGGCTCAGGGGCGGTCGAGGCTTTACTGCCCTTGATCGTCCAGGACATGGTCTTCCTCCACCAACGCAACCGTGCCATCTCAGCAGTCATTGCTAGCCAAGTAAGTGACCAAGCACTTAAACATACATGCAATAAGATGCCCTGAACTGACATTGTCACTTAGGGACCGCTGATTGTACTTGTCGGGACGCTCGCTCCGTACATCTCAGCCAACTCAACATGGCGCTGGATATATTGGAGCACCTCAATTCTGGGTGTCGTCGCATGGATCATGTTAATTTTCTTCGTCCCAGAGACACGAAAGACCAGGTCCGCACGGGAACTTGGTAAGCCTTCACCGCCCCAGTGACACTGTAGACACAGCTTATGATGCTAACTTCGAAATCTTTGTACAGCTGGTGAGAAGATCTTCCCAATCAGGGAAGGGGCTGATCGGACCGAGCTGGACCATGCCACCTATGGCCAACGGACTATGAAGGACAATGTTGGATTCTTCATCTTTGGCTTCGAATGGGCAGACGCTGGGAAGCAATTTTTTGATACACTCAAGTCAACTATATTCCCTGCTGTTATATTTGGTACCTTGGTCAACTCGGCGTTCAGCATCGTGCAGCAGTCCATCGGTCAAATCATCTCATTCTCGTTGCTAGCAGCTGGGTAAGTCGTTCCTAGCAGAGGTGTCTTTTGGTCGCGATACCATTGCCAGTCTGTTTGCTAATCGCTCTTTTGTAGAATTCCTTTTGAGTGGACGGGCCTCGCCGTCATTCCGTCCATATTTGCGACCGTGATCGTCTACTTCTTCGGCGGCCCCTTGGCCGACAAGATCTCGATCAAGATGTCGCAGGTCCTGGGCAAGGGCAAGCGCGAGCCCGAGTACTCGCTGCCGAATCTGATTCTGCCCTTCGTGCTGGGCATTGCGGGTTGTTTCCTGTTTGGCGTGGCGGCGCAAAACAACCTGCACTTCTCGGTGCTGCTTCTAGGCTCCTTCTTCATTCTGTCGGGCGCGCTGACCTCGCTCACTCTCGTCAACGCCTTCGTCATCGAGTCCTACCCCCAGTGGGCGGGTCCCGTGCTGACCAACGTCTCGTCACTGCGCATTTTTGTCTCGTTCTTCTTCTCGTCCCAGGTCACCACCTGGATCGAGCAAAATGGCAACCTTGCCGTCTTCGCAGGCGGGTTCGCCACGATGTTGCTGGTCACGTCGCTTGGCATTCCCGTCATTTTCTTCACCGGCAAGCGCCTGCGCGGCTGGACCTCGGGCGGGGTCGCGAAGAAGAGATAGTAATGTCTAATGCGCATCAGTTCCGTCCGCCATACATATATGAATTTAGATAAGGAGAATGGTCTACTCGCAAAGAGATATGACAAGATGATATACCAATATGAGAAGAAAAAGCACCGTTGGTTTGAAGTTAAGAATTCATGTAAATAGTTTTAGGGCTGTTGAAGTAACGATGGAGGAGCCTCTTGGAAGAGGAAAGTTGGAAGATAGGGTGCACTCACATGAGTTTCGTGGCCCCGTTTCAGTCACTTCACAAGAAAGCTATACATTGATATTGGATATGTCATATCAGCCATATGCTAGATCCACCATTGATACATGCGAATTTCGGATGATAATTATATCAACTACCACGCACTTCCACCTTGAGCAACATTCTGAATGTGTTGATCCTTCTTTCCTTACATGTTTGGAGCTCAACACAGCACTAGCTCATTCAGTCCCATAACACTACGTTTGTTTAATTCACTGGTTATATGTTTCCATGTGATGAACATGAGTCCGTGAATAGTAAGAGAGTTACGAACCAGCACATCTTGAGAAGAAACACCCCGAGTGTTATCATTGTCCCCGTTATGCATAAGAGCACGGCGATACGCCGCATCCACGCCCCTGTATCTGCTGAAAGGATTAAGTCTTTATTGAGAAGTCTGTTTGTTGATAACATATTGTACACAGACAAAGCACCATGTTTAGATTCTTCAAGCGAATTACCGGAGCCATAGGCTCCTTCTTTTCCAGGCCTGCAGCCAAGCAGGGCCAGAGCCAAGCGGTTTCCAGACCATATGCCGTCTGTCTCCAGTGCACGGGTCCGGCCCGTCACCCGGCCAGTTGCGCGTTGGCTTGCGTACGGAGCTCCAACTTTCCCCATCCGGGCGGGACCGGAGAGTGTTTGGTCTGATGCCGTGGGAGTAGCTGGCTCGCTTTAAGTCACTGTACTCGCTTTCGGTGACTGAGTGCGTACAATGCCAGACCATTGTCTTACTTGGTTCGGGCCCTTGTTTCCGTCTCTGTTTCCCTGTTCTCTGTTTAGGTGTTGGCGCAATGTTGTTGACGCAGCTAGGTGCCGAGGCACCATTTATCTCCTTGCTCGATAAATATTGCAGAATAAAGAGTGATTTATCTACAGCTTCTGTCCCTTCATGTGATTTGTACGTGGCTCCAATTATTATCTTCCCCGATTGGAAACTTACTTGGCCATAATCTCTCAAGTATTATTTTATCATATCTTGGTTTCATTTCACCGTTAGGAATGGCACAGAACAATAAAGTAGTTTTGCCTAAATTATGCAATGCGAGTATTTAAAGGACCTTTCAAGATATCTGAAGTGGCCATTGTCATGGAATAATGTGCCTGTACCAAACATTGGGTTTGGTCCCTCGAAAGGGGCATTACTAAACACATGGTGTACATTTCCCCCGACGGCGAAATGGATAGCATACTGAAATGCCATTCCCAACAGCATCTATTGTTGTCGGATCATTGCCGAGCATCTAATCCAGTTCCCTTAAGTCTCACTCACCTTTGTATGTTATGGTAGAGTGGGTCAGTAAGGAATATTGGTCCCACTTCCAAATTCTATATAAAGAAGAACAATCAGTAAGCACCCGCATCCACAGATGTCAGCAAATGGTAGATTAGCCGCTGTGCATACAATCCTAGAGCACTGAGAGGTAAGCACTAGGAAACTATTGTCGCCATTTGTGTTGCGGAAAGGCCGTATTACCTGACAGTTTCAGGGGTCTCTCAGCCCTGAGGTCCTTGCAGTTTTGACGTCTTGTTATAGAGCTCGATCGAGTGGCATGATGGGGTAAGCTATCTTCAAATCCACAGATACACAGCGTGGCAGTGCGGCAAATGTGCACCTTGTGATGTCTGGGGTTGGAAATTTGTATGGAAGTCGCCTGTGAGCTTACATTATTCAAGCATCTGAAAGACTTCTCTATTGTAAGATAGACAGAGGCGATGGCAAGGGTTGCGTCAAGTACTACTCCTCTCTGTAAATATTTCATATATAAGGCTTCAATATCCTCCTCGTTACAAACACTAATTCACCAACACACTGACCCAACAGCCATCGATAATACTCATATATTCTCAAGCATATTGCCAATTGCCGACTTTCTCCCTACAAAGAATTAATAAACAATACAGCGCTATCTTCCAATATGCTTTCCAACACCCTAAACACCATCTTCCTGATGGCTCTGACCGTTGCCGCTGCCCCTTCCGCCCCTGAAGCGCACCTTGAGACCCGCGGCAACATCAGGGACTGCGATAACACCAAGAACAACTACGCAGGCGGCTTCTCTGACGGCCAGGGCACCTATGTGAGCTCAGATCAAGTCTCACACCCGTGGAAGGGAGGCAGGATCCGCAAGTGCTGGTACGACTACTACGTCGTCGAGGCGAAGGCGGCGCTGGACCCGTGGAAGCAGGCATCGGGGGAGCAGTACTGCGTCAAGGGCCAGACGTGCTCCGTGGCCAGCCTGGCGGGTGGTCAGACGTGCCAGTCCAAGTCGACCACCATCAGCGCTGAGGTCGGGCTCAAGATCGAGGGCTTCAGCCTGGGCGCCAGCGTGTCGACCACGACGGAAAATTCCAAGTGCACCGCGGCCGCCAATACGTCTCAGTGCACCTGGACCGACGGCGGTTGTCACGTCGTCTGGACCCAGCAGCAGGTCCTCCAGCAGAAGGGGTACCGCCGCCAGCGATGCAACTTTGGCCACGGCGATGAGACGCAGTGCATGAGCAATTGGGAGATGAGAACACCTACCGTCCAGATTAACTACGGATGCGGTTCCAAGTGCGGAGACACGAACACCTGCGGAAACACCAACGGAAAGCCTTGCTAGAAGATGTGACTGTAGCAAACCGCATATTCTCATTGTCTCATAGACGCAAAGCTCGGGGTGAAGGGATGGTTGAAGAGTAGTGGGTAGTCAGGTTGGATGGTGGCTTCATTTCTGGATGCCTGCTGATGATAGCAACTTGATGATGTTTTCCGTAGTTGTGTCTGTCGGTACGTTTGTGATTACGTCACATCATGATCGTTTGACTGATCAGCAAAATAAGAAGTACGCATGCCTGTGTAATATCTTTTTTAACCTCGATGGTGATGTAACTGCGATACCGCCTCCCCAAGTTATTGCACCTTTTGGTGCCAAACCATGGGCGACAGGTATCTTGACCTTGACCGTGATGTGTCTGCAATAATGCCTCCGCAAGTCGGTACACCTTTCGGTTGTGGGCGACAGGTACATCGTCGGTTTCCTTTTACCGTCGAAATCTAGAATGGGTGCTTGGTTAGCCTCCCTTCGCGGATAAAATACTGTATTGAAACTTACCGGCTGTTCGGACTCTGATAGGTAATCCACCTAAGAGGTCGCACTTTGCGGCGCCCCTGGTGTAGCGATGGCTGAGGTAGAAGCCTTGAAGACCATTAGATAGCTGTTAGACGACATAGAACGAGAAAGAAACAAGCGATGGACTGACCTCATCGTCTGGGCCTGCATGTCTGGGGACGACGACGGGGCCGGCAGCGACGGCTACGCCGTGGACGACCTTGCCGTTGATATCCTGCTGCGCCTTCTTTGCGTCTTCAAACGTGGGTAACATCAGGTACAATGTTGATAGATCATGAAGTCTGAAGATGGAGCGTTATTTTAATGCCAGTTGATGATGACAACTTGATGATTATTCATCAGTCGTATTGGCTGGGATGTTGGTGAGGTGGACGCCGCGTCCGCGTCCGCGGCCAGGGACGTTGCCAGCAGGCTGCCGCATCTTGCGAAAAAGGGCGTTCGAGGCCTGGAAGTTCTCAACCTGTCAAATTAATATGTTAGCTCATAGTTCCTCGAGATTCTTGAAATGGCACTTACCTTCATCGTGGAAGCCATTTTCTGTGATGGCGTTGCTGGTGGGTGACTGACGCAAGTTTGGTTGTCTCAACGGCGTTTGTTATTTGTAGGACTAATTCAGAGGCAAATCTAGAGGTTGGTAGTTTGTGGGTGGGTTGTGAGTGTAGCAGACAGCTTATTTAATTCCAAATAGTGCTACAACTTGGAAAAGCTCAAAATTTGGCTCCTTTTTTCCGATTGCACTTCGGCGCGCTTCCTAATAATTCATTGAGATTACCTAAGTACTCAACTCGAATTCTCTTCGTGTGCAAACTTCATCATAGCCATCACACTTGGTGAGTCATCAATCTGCCATCTTGAGATCCTCGCATCCAGCATCGCAACAAGATGGCTGGCGTCGTCCCCCTCCCCCTTCCGACATTTGCATTGGATAGAAGATCTCACCGATAATGACAGGAGTTGGTTCCGTCACCAGGCATTGATATGTCTTCATAAGACTGTACCCAATGCTACCCTAGCCGACCTGCACGCAGGCGGTTGATATCGGAACCAGCTAGGTTACTGGTATACCAAGGTCTTTGACAACGGTTTTTGGGAAAGCACATATTCGCCCTCGGTACGTGTGGCCTCCAAATCTGTTGTCTTCTACGTCGTTCTAACCATCCCGTGAAACAGTGTCTGACTCGTAAGAAGGAGAATGGCATGGAATGATGCTTACTTGTCGGCAGACTCAAGAACGTAAGCGCATGTCACGCTCGGTATTTTGGGTTGGCGAAGTTATACTAACGCCAGTAGGATCTTCCCAATGCGCCAGGACCCGAGAGCAGTGGCTCCGACGACAGGATGGCCAAGACGACCAGCCCTAGGTCCAGCTCGATCGCAACCGCAAGAAGCATGCCCCTGCCTACATGCGTATCCGAGTGAATAAACTCCTTGACACCGTCATCACTGAGTAACTCGATGCGAAGTTGAGATGGGCGTCAGCAGAGCTCGCCGAGTTCTGAGATGGTCCCAAGCCGAACTCGGTCACCAGAGCGGAGGCGATAAACAAGCAAGACACCTACCAGAAAGAATATACTGGCAGGTGGAATGCCGCTTTGTTGATGGACCTCTTTCGCAAGACACACTACAATGACAGGTACGAAGCCCAGATGGCCATCATTTCCCGTAACTAACCAATCATCCAGAGAGTGCCATCAATGCACCATAGCCGTTGAATTTGACGGGGCTTCGCATCATGACCGGCTCTGGCGCCCAACAGCTAGACGCCCCTCTCCCTCCGAGCTTAGCAATCGCGACTGCGTCAAGACTCCTTTGATTGGGCCTGTCCTCCAGCTATACATCGATAGGGCGACTCAGTCCCAGGCCTAATTGACGACTCGAGGCATCACCCAAGATCAAACCTCCCTCGCCCATGGCTACTAACTCACGTCGGTAAGGAACTTCAAGGTCTCTACTCATTCGTCATGCAGCCGCGAGCCGGGAAATTCTGCACCGGTTCTTTCTTTGCGTTGGCTGGGGGCAAATTTGTTGAATGACTTAGATCTTTTCAGCAAAACTTCTTATAGTAAGGTGATCTGGGAGGTTACTCAATCTCCCTGCAACCGAGAGGCCGAATATCAAACACGAAATCGTGGTTTGTGTTGGCGCAGAGCGACTAGGCTTGATGTTTTGGGAGTTCTCAGACGACAAATCTGGAGCCTCGATATTTCCAATGCACCCATGGTCTTTCACTTACGTATATGGTCGTTCGTCTTTTCTTCTTCTTATTTTTATGGTAATTGCACGTCACAACATCGCCGCATGGCGGTCGATGGTTTACCTCCCTGTGGCAGGAACAGTGCTTGAGTTTGAGCCACAGTAGTATATATCACGCTCGGGTTGCCTTTCTATTTCACTTCCTGAAATGCATATTTTTAACGATTGACCATTACCGCGGCAGTGGTTTTGACTGAACCCAAATTTGGCGACTTACTTGGTTCTTTCTGACTCTGGTTCGTGTAATCCGGAATAAGGTTTTTGCCAGCATAGCTTTTGACAAAGTTTGTTTAACAATCTCTTTCGTACTTTCCCCAGTCAGCCAGCCCGGACAACTGCGAAGCACACCTGGATTGTCGGCGCCATTTTTCCAACGCTGCCAGCATCAACAACTTGGCCCACAATCTCATGAGCGCCGTGGATAGCTTCAACAACCCCACTATCGATGCACCTTGAGCACAACACTGTTGCTATCATCGCATATGCGCAAACACGAAGGACGTCAAAGCCTTCACGAAAATGACCTCAAGTGGCCCAGCAGCCCTCAAAGCCTATGACTTCCCATGTCCGAAGTGCTCGCAGAGGTTTTCCCAGCCCAAATACGTCCAGCGGCACTTGAAGAGTGACCAACATAACGTGCTCGATTGTCCCTTCCCGAACAAGTGCCCAAAGATTTACACCAATTATATGGCCATGGTACGTCATTTGCGGGACGACACTCAAGATCATAATGGTCTGGGTATCAATGACATCCACAAGCTTGTTGCCGAACAACCACATCTCGGATTGAAGCCTGACGAATGGATACTGGAACTATTTCGCATCAGTAAAAGCGAAAGGCTGAGAACCAGAGCCACTAGGAATGGGAATGTGAAGCAAGATGGCGCAAATATCACACCCTCCTCGTGGAAGTACGACCTCACACGCCAAGAGAACCAAGGCCGCCAGGACCAGGCCGGGAGTTCTGTGCAAGATCCCCATGCGCCGGATTATATTGCGCTAGATGATTCGGATGGCGACCTGATTGAGATTGATGAAGAGGAGGAATACCAGAGCGAACCTGAGGATTGGTGGAAACGGTGAACAGTTGGTATCAACGCTGGAACGGTACACGCCTCCATCAACACTGTCACATCTCCAAGCTCAATGGCGACAAGGCCCCGCATAAACGATTGATGCATCAATTTTCCAGAACAACATTCATCAATTACTATAGCCATGGAGTTGAGAAAAACGAGCCGTGGGATGGCAGCTGTCGGCACTTTCACTAGTGCTGATGAAGCCGCACGGCGAGAAGGGAAATCGTCGCTGCGAGGTTTCGAGAAGGGAGGCTTGCTCATACCTGCCCCACGAAACACACAGTTTCGTGCGGAGTACTCGCATGCTGTTTCGCACCAAGAAACAAGACACCTGTTCTAGAAATCGATCTTCAATCAATTGACGTGGTTTCAATGTTTTTCCGAGGCCGTTTGGATTTCTCTTGCTCAATGCTTATCTCCGAACAGCTGATACCGGTAGTTGGCAATTGGGTTGCGACGATTGGATAGTTTGGTGATGAGCCAGCTGGCTAATGGGGAACCAGGGCGCGCAACATACCATCCAACACGTCAATTATCGCAGCATCGCACGAGCTGGAACCATACCCCTTATTTTTTCCATGCGCCGTTGTGACGTTTTGTGGGTCAAAGGACCCCGAAAGACATTAGTCAACCTGGTAGGGCCTGGGAGGACCACAAATACGAATACGAATCCGATGCCAAGCCTGTCACCGACGCAATGGTTCATTGTTTTGCGACTTACACCAGCCGATATGGTCATCATACGATGCATATTGGTAACAAGTTCGAGATAGATAAAACATCAAGGTTTCCTCAATCCATCGGGAAAGTATGATGTTACCCAAGATCCATCTGTCTGGCCTGCATCCATCCAGCCGCGACAATGGACAAAGCCCACTCGCCGTTGATTATCCTCCATTTTCCTTCAGGGGATTGGTTGGAGACACAGCTCGTCTCGATATCGAATACTGTTTGGTACACCTTGGGCTTCTTAATATCTGTGTTTGCCCTGCATATCTTCAGTCAGCTTCTGCCCCGGTCCAAGTCACAACCCCCGACCGTCTTCCACCTAGTCCCTTACATCGGCAATGCAGTCGCCTACGGAACCGACCCTCGCGCCTTCTATGAGCGCTGCCGGGCCAAACATGGTGATATCTTCACCTTCATCCTCTTCGGCAAGAAGATCACCATGTATCTTGGCATTGAGGGCAACGAGTTCATCCTAAACGGAAAGTTGAAGGATCTTAACGCAGAAGCCGTTTACGGGCCTCTAACAACGCCCGTCTTCGGTTCTGGGGTTGTTTACGACTGCCCCAACGCGAAGCTGATGGAACAGAAAAAATTCATCAAGTTCGGACTCACCCAGAAGGCGCTTGAGTCGTACGTCCCGTTGATCGAGAAGGAGGTCAGGGATTACATGAACAGCCACCCCACCTTGCAAGGCGCCAACGGAATCTTCGATATCTCCGCCGCCATGTCCGAGATCACCCTCTACACCGCTGGCCGTACCCTACAAGGAGCTGAGGTGCGGAAGAAGCTCACGGCTGAGCTTGCTGACCTGTACCACGATCTCGAACAGGGTTTCCAACCCATCAACTTCATCGCACCCTGGCTACCTCTCCCCCAGAACCGGCGACGCGACAAGGCGCACGCCAAGATGTGCGCCATTTACATGGATGTTATCAACGAGCGACGGAGGAGCGGCAAGCTGGAGAACGAAGACCATGACATGATTGGAAACCTGATGAACTGCGTCTACAAAGACGGGAAAACTGTGCCGGATTTGGAGATCGCTAAGCTGATGATCACGCTGATGATGGCTGGTCAACACTCTTCTTCGTCAAGCAGCGCTTGGATCATGCTACGTCTCGCCTCGCGACCTGACATCGCCGAGGAGCTGTACCAAGAGCAACTCAACAAGCTTGGAAATGGCAGCAAGGACCTTCCCCCGCTACAGTACGCCGACCTGGACAAGCTCACCCTCATGCAGAACGTCATCAAGGAGACTCTCCGTCTGCACGGCTCCATCCACATCATCATGCGCAAAGTAACACAGCCTATGGCTGTTCCTGGAACCGACTACGTGATCAAACCGGACAAGGTGCTCGGTGCCTCCCCGCTCATGACGCATTGCGACCCCTCGTACTTCCCGGACCCTCTGACCTGGGACCCGCACCGGTGGGATGCCGGCAGTCAGCAGTGGGGTGTGCGCACCGAGGCCAGCTCGCAGGCCGATACGGCCGACACTGTCGATTATGGTTATGGCCTCACGTCGCGCGGAACCCGCAGTCCCTACTTGCCCTTCGGTGCGGGTCGCCATCGTTGCATCGGTGAGAAGTTCGCTTTCGTCAACCTGCAGACCATTATCGCCACCTTCGTCCGCGAGATGCGCTTTGCCGTCTGCGAGGAGTGGGAGGGCCAGGTCCCCGAGACCGACTACAGCTCCATGTTCTCCAAGCCCGAGGCGCCGTCAGTGGTCGAGTGGACGAGGCGCAACAACAGCAAGAAAGCTAAGGCGTGAGTCAAGATGTGGCTGCGCACCATGAATAAATATGACACACAATAGAGCAGGGCCTACCGGGATGCCAGGAACCAACAAGCACTAGAGAGCTTGGCATAGCTACGTATATGGCTTGGCGGAGAAAACCCCAGACTTTGGGCCGCTTTCTTCGCTGAGCTTGAGATAGCTTGATCAGGCTTGGTATTTGCTTGTTGGAATCCCAAGGGCTTGGTGGTAGTATGGTCTTATAAGACATCCTGCTCTCCTCTAATAGATAATTAGATATCCCAGACAATAAGAAGTATTAATAACCTAACATGACTTCATGGTAGCAGGCGATGCCCATTCTCAACATAGTCAATACCTTGATTGGTACTTACCTCGTGACTGCTCGTTTCAGTGAAAATGAAATCATGAATACGGTCCTCAATCCTTCGCAAATAACACCGATGCGCGGCTCGATCTCCTGCAGCGTGGCTCGCACTTGCTTGTCGGTCGTCGATGTGCCCTTGGCGCTGACCACCCGTTTTCTTGGGATTTCTTGGACTACGTCGTTTTGGCGTTCGCCAAGATCAGCCACTACCACAATCCAGCCGCCAAGCTGGGCGTTGCCGGGATAGGATGCTACCCCAGAAAGTCCTACTTGCGCCAGTAGCATCCCCAATTTCTTTACCACCACCACCCCTACCAGCTTATCCCCCTTGCTTACCCCAGACAATGTTGGAAACATCGCTCGATGAGAAGCGCCTGGTATTTCGTGTGTGCCAGTTTCCAATGACGTCAAGGTATGTGAGTGAATTGATCGATATAAATTGTCAATTTCCCCCTTCAATGTGCGCGGCAATGATGCACCGTATCTTCTGGGACATTGAGAAGTCCAGTCTCATATATTAGTGTGCCTTGTGTGTCTGTCGCACGCACGTGTATGATCTCCCCATCAGAATGGCGGACCACCACCACCCTGAATCCACCACTAACGACACCATGGCCCAACATCGACGTCCTGAGGGCATGAGCACGGGCACGGGCTCGGCCTCCACATCCACCGAATCGTCCCCAGTGCCGCACCCCGCAACCCACACCGGCGAGAAGCTTAATAACACTAATAGTAATAACAACGAAGATAAGGATGGGGGACTCCCCGGCGCGGACCAGGCCGCTGCGGCCCTGGACCCGGGCAAGGAGACGCGCACAGCCGACGGCAAGCGAGTGCTGGGTGAGGATGACGCCGAGGACGCGCTTTCGTTCGGCCTGCCGGAGTGGCGCAAGTGGGTGATCCTCGTCATCATCCTGCTCATCCAGACCAGCATGAACTCCAACGCCAGCATGTACGGGTTCGCGGTCGACGGCTTGGCCGAGAAGTACGAGGTCACGCCCGAGACGGCGCGGCTGGGACAGATGGCCTTCTTGGTCGCTTATGCTTTTGGGTGTGGTGAGTTTCATCATCGGTTCTTTCGTTGCTTCCCCCTTTTTCTCTCCAAGTCCAAAGAGATGGTGCTGTTGGTGCTGTCGCTCTACAAGGAAGTACAACCAGTGGAGTGGGTGGCTGACCGTTGGTGTGCAACCTCCAGAACTATGGGCACCTTGGTCCGAGGAGATTGGCCGCTGGCCGACGCAGCAGGCGTCTCTCTTCCTCGTCAACATCTGGCAGATCTCGTCGGCCCTGAGTCCCACGTTTGGCGGCGTCATCGCCAGCCGGATCCTGGGTGGTCTGTCGACGTCGGGTGGTTCCGTCACCCTCGGTGTCATTGCCGACATGTACCGCCCCGAAGACACCGGCTTCCAGTATGCCGTGGCTTTTGTCATTCTGTCGAGTGTCGGTGGATCACCAGCTGGTGCCGTCATCGGAGGCTTCGTGGGCCAGTACCGCTCTGTGGAGTGGATCTTCTGGACTCTACTAATCAGTAAGTTTCATCTTGTCAAGCTAAATTGCACGAGAGATGTCATACATACTGATTGATACCTGATAGTGGGCGGTATTGTCCAAGTCGTGCACTTCTTCCTCGTGCCCGAAACGAACCCCTTTATTTTGCTCGACCGCGAGGCTAAGAAGCGTCGCAAGAACGGACAGGAGGTCTATGGTCCCAACGAAGTAAAGGTGAAGCGCTTCTCGCTCAAAGAGACGGGAAAGATCTGGTGGCGCCCCTATTTCATGCTGCTCACCGAACCCATCGTCATCTGGCTATCGCTGCTCAGTGGCTTCTCTGACATGCTGGTCTTTGTCTTTCTTGAGGCGTTCACGCCCATCTTCAAGCAGTATGGTTTCGAGACACATCAGATAGGTCTCGCCTTCATGGGGTAAGTACAACAGCCCAAGACCGCAGCCTAACCCCATAAAGAAGTGTGACCAACTGACCTTTCTCCTTTAGAACCATCGTTGCGTACATCATTGCCTACTGCACCTATCTCCCCGTAATCTGGCACCACAACAAGACGCGCAAGATCGACCCAGACCGTCTTTCTCCCGAGTCGCGTCTTTGGTGGCTCCTCTGGCTGGCCCCGCTGCTGCCCATTGGCCTCTTCGGCTTCGCCTGGACCAGCTTCGGCCCCGACAAGTCGCACTGGATAGCCCCCATCATCTTCGCCGCCGTGATTGGCATTAGTAATTACGGGGTCTATAAAAGCTCCATAGATTACATGTTGGCCGCCTACGGGCCCTTCGGCGCCTCGGCCACGGGCGGGAACGATTTCGCCCGGGACTTCTTGGCTGGTATCGCCGCGCTCTATGCACATCCTTGTAAGTCTTATCATCCGCACTATCCCTCGTATGTGTGGGGAAGCTATATACTCATATAAGTACTAACGTGGAATTCTTTCCCTACACACAGTCTACGAAAGTGTCGGTCCTAAAGAGTATCACCTCGTCTACCCTTCAACCATTCTAGCGTGCATGGGCGTCATCTTCATTATCCCTATCTACGTCTTCTATTGGAAGGGCCCGCAGATCCGTCTCAGGAGCAAGTTCGCCCAGGAGCTGGAGAGGTCTCGACAGGAGAGACTTTCAAGGAAGAAGCGCAGGACGTCGAGCGTGGCAGCAGGTGCTGGGGAGAAGACGTCGATGAAGCAGGCACAACATGTGGAAGATGTTTAAAACGAGATGGTCGAGATCGGACTGGGATCTAAATATATTATTTGTACTACCACATAATACATTATTACCACTAACTAGAAAGGTTTTCCAGGACGCTGTTCATAGGTTTAGAACTTCTTGTACCCGACACCCTTAACAAAGGTCTGTGACCAAGGCCCCTGAGTCGTCCCTTCGGCGAGAGCTGTGTACATCTCTCCATGCGCATCGCCATTAATATTGTTATACACCGGGGCGCCGTCCAACTCTCTTTCGTCGGCATAGTAGAATCTAATACATAGTGAAAAAAGCGACAAGGTCAGTGTGCGTAGCCCTGGTAAGATGGGGCGGCGGCGAGCCGACGAGATATACGTACTTGAACCCCTTATCCTTGTACGCCTCTGCGGCGACCTGGATGATGTGCGCCGTGGCCGTCTTGCCCACGCCGCAGTCCAGCAGGGCGGCGATGGGCGCCACGTTGGTGCAGTTGCCCGTGTAGATGAAGGTGCGCGAGGCCGAGTCCGGGAGCTCGGCGAACGCGAGCGCCGCGTGCTTGGCGGCCATGAAGGCGCTGGTGGTGTTGATGGCGAAGTTGCGCTCGAAGCCTTCCAGGGGGATGTTGAGCGGGTCGTTCTTGTCCCCAAAAGTCGCGGCCGCAGCTTTATCATTAGATCGAGGTTAGTAATACAGCTCGATGATAACACTCTTCTTTTCATTTTTTGACCTGGGACAGACGGCGCAGCTATTACTCACCGTTGTAGACCACCACTGCTGGTGGGCCAAACCTGGCCTTGACCTTGTCGAAAATGGCTGGGATGGAACTCGGGTCGGACAGGTCGCCCTTCACGTGTAGTTCGTCCGCGGTGCTGTTTTCTTCATTGAGACGCCTGGCTACCAGTGCGATCTTGTATCCTTTCTTCGCAAAGGCAGAAGCGACAGATTTTCCAACGTTGGCTCCCTGGCCAAGAATCAGGGCGACTGGAGATGTAGAAGCCATTGCGAACTTGTTCAACTGCGATTCTTAAGATTTGTAGTATTTTCGAAATGGGTGTTGTCAGTTGAGGTGGTTAAGGGAGTGCAGTCAACGTACTCGATGAGCTCGATGAAGATGGTTTGTGAGCTCCACATACTTGTAGTTTACTGTTAGGTATATATATACATTGCCATGTGGTGTGCCTCTCATAACTAAGATGCATTCCAATCAAGTTGTCGCATTGATCAATTAGTAAGAAGATGTCAGACAGAAGAGCTGAGGTCGATTACGAATCATTCAGGCAACTGCGACGGTGTAAATTGTCAATGGAAGGAATTGGCCGGGGTTGGTTGGGGTTGGTTGGGGTCGACCCCCGCCCCCTCCCAATTGGGGAAACAAGATATTATACGGAGTATTACGAATCAGATCTGATTGATAATCCCAGCTTCCGGAATTATTACAATTTTGTACTTGCTGAATTAACTACTGGCTACCGAAGACGAGAAGGCTTTGAACAGCCACTCCACCAAAACCACGCCGATGCAGCAAATTCCGGCCATGATTGATGGGAAACTCGGCCACAACAAGGACATTGATGTCTGATTGGCGGGCACCACACTCGCGTGTCAACATCTCGAGCACCGCACAGAGCGTTACCCCTGAGGCCAGCACGTCACCAATCACCACCACCGACGCGCCCCGGGCAACCGCATCACGATTCATTACAACTCTTCCTCCTGGTCTTTCTTTTTTATCGGCTTCTTCGCCAAATTCGCCCATGGACGAGATGGAGGATGACGAGAGCCTGGGCGTGGAGATTGTAGGCGGAGGCATTCTGGCCTCTTCGTGAATCAGCGCCAGGGGGACGCCGACACGAGCCGCCAGCGCCGATGCGAACACGACGCCGCCACCCTCGCAAGCTGCGATGGCGTCCACACCAGTCCAATCAGCCTGGTTGAAGTGGGATTGCAACAGAGACGTGCACAACGCCAGTCCGCCGCGCTGCTCCGCAATGCCGACCACGTGCCGGAACTCGGTGCCAGGGTTAGGGAAGTCGGGAATCGCGCGTACCATACGCTTCAGTCGCTGTAATTTCTCGTGCAAGTAAGGAACTAGGTTCAGTTCGGCGAACGACTCCACCCCCATCTCGTCTTCTGTCGCATCGTTGTTGAAGACGAAGCTAGGTCGATTCTCACATGAGTCAACACTGTTTCCATCAGCATCAATTTCACTTGTAGAATACAGCCTTCTGCGCATGTACCTCGTCACTTTGCTTGCCTGGACCCGGACCTCGATTAGTCGGCTGCCGGGTACCAAGTGCGACAAGTTCGCAACAGGCGCCTCGTCTCTTACGCCGGTGACAAGCAGCACATCTACGTTGGAATCGGCAGCCTTAGACACCGTCTCCAGGAATTGATCCTTGGCAAGACGAGGTCTCTTTCGCAGCTGATCCTCGAAGAACTTGGTCAACGCCGGGCGGTGGAGTTCCCTGTATACACGGTCATGGAGCAAACGGTTTGGGTCAACATCGGCCTCAATCGCATATTCCCACTCGGTGGCCTCACTGGTGTTGAAAACCTGCACCTTGATGCGCCGCTGCCGATTGAAGACGCAGGCCCACCGGTCAGCGCAATAGTTCTTGCCGGCACCGTGCTCACCCGTCACCAAGATGATGAGCCGGGGCTCCGCCGGTGCATCCTCAGATGATAGAGGGCAGGCGTACGGAAGCACACTCTGGGGGTCCAACTTGCGTTTGAGGCGGGCGAGGCGCGCCCGATTAGGACCAAAGGCCTTGGCTGCCAACGCGGCGTCTCGCGGGTCGGGTCCAAGGCCAACAGCGCACACTCCGCTGCTCAGGGGTAACAAGTCTCCAATAACATTGTAGACCCAGTGTACAGCTGCTATGGCCGTTTCGGTTCCATTTTGGTCACTTGGCCATGCGCCACTGACCTCACAGGCAAAGTCCCAATCCCGACTGCCGAACGCAGTATCATCGGCGGCTACGTCGCTGACCGCCCCGCCGCTTTGCAGTAGACGGAAATAACAAGATGAAGAGGGGCGCCTCTTAAGGGCGTCTACCATGGCTTTGGCGATGTTGGGTGATCCGATATCTCCGAGGAATACGCTTCTCGTGAAGAGCGATATCTTCCCACCGCCATGTACGCGGTGAATTCCAGGCAGATATACTTTGGCATCGAATAGGCTGATTCCATTCACAATGTCGTGCTTCTCTCCCAATCCAAGGAGATTTTCCAGGTTCGTTATCGCGCGCGTTGGTTTTCCAGTATCAGTAAAGACCCCGGTCATGGTCACGCCGAGACGCAGCTGGTCAGCCTCCCCGTGAGCATACAAATGTACGGAGCAGTTCCGGGGAAGCTCCTTGACCGTTTTATCCAAATTGTGGAGCTGATCGCACATCTGCTCTAAACTATTGTCGAGCAAGACGCTCCAGTGTCGGACCGAGTACTTTGGTGCTGCGTATGCTCGAAAAACAATGCTTAGTATGATGCCAAAATTGGGACCCGCCCCTTTCGCCGCCCACAGCAGATCGCTTTCATCCTCCGGGCGCATGGAGCCAGTGGGCTGGCATTGTCGTGGTACATTCCCGATGCATAAGACTTGCCCTGTCGAGTCGACCCTGACCAGCACAATGCCGACGATGGCATCGCAAGTCAGCCCGTGCTGTCTTGCTAGGTGGCCAATGCTGCCTTGTAGCCACAAATCTGCGCCTTCACCTGGATGAGAGCCTAAAGGCACGGTCAATCCCGATCTCATTGCTCTGTGAATAGCATACCCCGTGCTACAGCCGGCGCCAGCGACGACCAAGGGACCGACATACTCTTCGTCAGTAGTCTCTCCATCCGTATCTTCTGCACTCATGATAATCTCAACCTGGTTAAATGCACCCATGTCAACCGCCACTACACCGGACCAGACACCCTGTCTGCTTTGACCACCGTTAAGAATGGTTAGGCCTACGTTATGCTTGATGGCCCATCGAACGCATTCTTGAACGTGCTGGATCTTTGTGGGTCGAACGATTGCAGCTGGTCGATGGAGACGGCTATCCCCTGGCTTCTTGGTCGTCCTGGCTCCTTTCACTGCTGGGACCTTTTCTATCAACCTGGGCAGCGCGACAGCCGCATGCTGGGTAAATGCCTTCACCACTTCGGGTGTGCGGAACATGAGCTTGTCCCTGTATTTTTCATCATCGTGGCGGCGGCCCAAATCCCGACACACTTCACGCCACTCCGCTCTGACGTCCTGGCCCACCGTCGTATCACCTCGCACGGAAAACCCCGCGATGAAAGGGGCGAAACTGTCGATCACCTCGTCTTCGTCTTGGATACTTAGGGAAGCCTCGGGGAAAGAGGCCGTGTGGTGGCATACCAGACCGTCGATATCCAGCGATTCTTCCCGGTGGAACACTAATACGAGCCCACGCGCGGGTAGCGGGACCAGCAAGCCCAGCGCCTTTTCGATGTACTCACGATGGGGGCTCATGCCATACATGCTGTGGCAGAATAGGATGAGGTCGAACTTCTCTTCCTGGTCGACGGCGGGAGCCTTTGTCGAACCGCTGTCCAGAAGGAAGGGGCCATGGTGGATGACCGGCGGACTTTCCAGTCCAGGTAAAGGTGATGATGATGATAAGGAAGGAGGACCATAATACCCAAGCATAGTCTCCAGCCTGGTAGCAAAGATCTCATTTGGCTCAAAGGCGGTGTATCGTGTGATCTTCTGTAGCTGATGACTTGGCAGGTATCCAAGCACGCTTTGCGGACCGGGCCCGATTTCCAGGACCGAGATGCGATCCCGAGAATTGATTAGAGGCTCGAACAGCTGGTGTAGCTGCGGGATGATGAAGTTTCGATATGTCAACCAGCCTGCGCCCTGTCTAACGACGTCGAAGCCATTGCTGTACTGCGCATCGGAGAGAGGTTCGGTTAGGGGCGGATCTGTAATATAGTTGCTGGCCTTCTGTTGGAAGGCCTTTATGAGGGAGGTGAGGGTAGCCATTTTGGATACTTGTATGTTTTTATCTTGCTCATTACTTTGGATGTCTAGGAGAATATTGCTCCGTCAGGCGCTCGTGCTTATATAGAACTAGGATTGGAAAGGGCGGAACGATCTTGAACAGTGTAACAAGTCATCGTGAGACTTGTCGTGAACTTGTCCAGTCTATACATTCACCTTGTGTGTTTTGCCAACTATCACAGCATTAAGTAACTACTCTATTCAATATCATGGATGCGGGCCCAGATCTAAGTAACATAGGCAACCACTACCATTAATCTTATTCGGAAAGATTAGGTGGAAGCAGTCTGCTATATCGGTATGCTTATTTTAGGCAGAGACCAGGTATGCGGGTTTATAAGACGGGGAGAAGGGAGATGGATGACGGAGTGCCAGTCGACCTGCCCAGCTTCCGCCACCGTCACCAGCACGCAGCGATAGGCTTATTCTTTTCTGCAGCCTCTTCTCAACGATGACTTCGAGCCACCTCTTTGGATGACGCTATTGATCAGCTATATCCCTGGATCGGTCTTTTCGGCGGCGGCGGCGGCGGCGAGGGGGTCGACCCCCACGGCGCGTTGCGTTACGTCAGCCACCCCTCTCCGGACGACGGCCGTGAAAGGAGTGTCGCTGCCCGCGTCAACTTCAATTTCGGTACTGTGCCGCCGCGGCCTCTCAGTACAGCCCGGACCCGGCTGTCTACTACGAGTTCAGGTACCAAGTCATGGGCTACTTCCAGGGGTACGAGCGTCTAAGACCATTCCTGAGCATGACGCGAACGGGTATCGGTACCTCGCGTCGTCAGATCGGAGGAGGGTTAGATCTGTCCATTCTCGTTACGCTGAGGAGCAGCACGGTAGATGGCGTCGATGTGCCTTCAAACTACGAAATATTCTTCGACGATCGTTTGGTCAAGGTCTTTGCCGGAACCCACCAGAAGTGGCAACCGCAAAGTGCAAAGGAGAGAACCTCGAAAAGGGAAAGACAACCCAGGCGCCATGCTCTGTTGCACCACTCCATCGGTATCGAACGACGTGCCGTATATTTCAGTGGCCCATATAATCAATCGCATTCAATCCTGAGCGTCATCTCGATCCTCGTTGTTTTTTTGTCAACGATCGCTGGACTCAATTGGACATGGATGCTGCATGATACGGAATAAGGAAACCTGAGGCTTGGGGCAAGGTAAAATGATCGATGTGCTGTAGCCACTAACGTTGGGCGTTGACCCTGGCAAACCGTTACCCCATGTTTCATTGCGGGCAAGCGGGCTGGGCTGGGCTGTTAAGCCTCCATTTTGCATCTGCTGTATGCCTTGGCGGGAGATCTATTTATCTAGGACAAGCTCTACTGTCCCCTCTGTGTGGCGAAGAAGTATCTGACCTATGTATTGATGAAGGAAAATAATTCATATGTTAACATTCGGCAATTGAGCTGGTCAAACAGAATATCGAAGTGGCAGAAGATGACATGCAGTATGACCAGTATGGCCAATTAGTTGTTGCAACTAATAATAAGTACCTGGATTAAGGTTAATAGTCAATTGGGTTTTTTTTTCGGCTTTGGGGCTGCACCAAAGAAACCTTGGAGTGGCTGGTTTTGGTTCAAACATCACACAAGGAATCATCCGCGATACCACGAGGATTCAAATTTCCGAAACCTTCATGTTGACATCACAACACATTGCGCGATTGCAGGGCTGCAGAACTGCAGGCATCGCTTGAAGAGACCAAACGAGACCATACACCCTCATTCAAGGGCCAAGACGGGTTCACGGCACTGGCAAACTGAACGCGCGGTCCAGTGCATAGCGGCCAGCGGATCACTTAGCCGTCGATTTTATCAGTGTCTCTGCAGTGCATCCCTGGGAGCCAGGCTCGTCTAGGGCGCGCGAGGGCAGAAGTGCAGAAGCAGTACGAGGACAAAATGCCGTCATGCCACATCTCTTTGTCGCCTCTGATTGGCTGAGGAGGACTTGTTCCGGTCGACAGGGCTGGGCCGCTGGGGTTCATAGCTTTTTTGGTGTTCTTGCGGCTGGCTGGCTGGCTGGCTGGGATGATGAGTAAGATGAGTTGTCCACCGCGTGAAACAAGCGTGGCTCAAGCTTTGCCAAGTTTTGCGGTCCCTATGACGTGAGTGATCGCATCCAACGAGCGACACAAACCCCCAATTGCACCGAATCGTTACGCCGCGAAAGCAACGGGGGAACACACGCTAAAGCTGAGGTAGACACAATTCGCATCAAGCAACATGCGAAAGTCTGGCCCGTGACTAGTCATCTCGATTCCACCCTGTCGCCAGTATTACCCGTCGAGTTGGACAAAGTCACCATCGCAAACATGTGCCGGCACCCGAAGGGATCAAACCCTTCGCAAAAGAAATTGCTGATTTTGAACCGTAGTGACGTCAAGCACCCCTAACACGGAGCTCCTTGCAGTTCGCACGCTTCTTGTAGCTGAATTCGCGGCCTGTGGACATTCGTACAAGACCTATAACTTCGGTGCACCGCATCTTCGTTTCCTCGCATCTGACTGTTTTGTGAACCATTAGCACTTACCACATCACTCCACATCCTGTCGACTCTCGACCTAGCCATCGACAAGATTAGCTAGCCAGAGGCTATACCTGTCTCGATCGGCCTTTTTCGACCCTTTCACCTTTTGGCTTCAAGTTCATCCGCGTTGGGTAATTCACATATCACGAAGGGAAAGAATCCGAAAAGATGGGTTTCTTCAACAAGCGTACGCGCCAGGAGCCGGCGCAGCCCCGAGCTGCCAAGCCCAAGCGCGGTGGCCTTTTCGGCGGCGGTAAGAAGAACACTGCCCACCACGCGGGCGCTTCTTACACCATGGCCCAGCGCCCTACCTTCGGGCAGTGGTTGAAGCACACATGGCTCGACATCCTCACCATGGCCGCCATGGGTGCCCTCGGCCTCGGAGTCTACATGGCTCACCCTGCCCCCACCCGATCGTTCGCCGTTCAGTTCTCAGACGGCGAGGTCGTCCACCCCGACTTCGCCTACCCTTTGCGCAAGGAGATCATCCCTATTGTGGCCGCCGCGCTGCTAGCCGCCTTCATCCCCATAATCGTAATCCTCATCTGCCAGATCCGTATCCGCTCGTTCTGGGACGTCAACAACGCCGTCATCGGCCTGCTGTACTCGCTCATCACCGCCGCCGTCTTCCAGGTCTTCATCAAGTGGCTCATTGGTGGTCTGCGCCCGCATTTCCTCGACGTCTGCAAGCCTGATATTAGCAAGGCCAGCAACGCACCCGGTGTCAAGGGCGCCGGCTACAATGGCGCGGGTTTCACGGGCATCTACTACACCTCGGAGATCTGCACGGGCGACCCCAAGGAGATCAACGACTCGCTCGAGTCCATGCCCTCAGGCCACACGACCGCCGCCTTCGCTGGCTTCGTCTACTTGTACCTCTACCTCAACGCCAAGCTCAAGGTCTTCTCCAACTACCACCCCGCCATGTGGAAGCTGATCGCCATCTACGCGCCGATCCTGGGAGCCTGCCTGATCGGAGGTGCCCTGACCATCGACGAGTACCACAACTGGTATGATGTTCTCGCTGGAGCCATCATCGGAACCGTCTTTGCCTTCTCCTCGTACCGCATGGTCTATGCCGCCGTCTGGGACTTCCGCTTCAACCACATTCCCCTGAACCGCGGCACTCCCTTCCCGTACACCGGCGGGGCCGAGCTCGCCCATGCCATGTTCACCCGCAAAGCCGGTTGGGGCAGCAACGGGTCTCTTGGCGGTCACCACGGCGGCGACAAGCATTTGGGCGGCGAGGGCCACGGCCTCCACAACAACGGCACCATGGCCGACGGCGCCTACGGCAACGGCACTCACAACGGAGCCGGCATGTCGCACTCGCGCAAGCCTGTCGGTGGCATGAACAACGGTGTCGGACACCATGGTCACACTGGCCATGGCGACAACATGGTCTAAAACCATCACTGCCATTTTTCGGACGCGCCCTGCACTTTGCTGAATGTAGCTCCTCTACGTGATAGAGGAAGAAGTTCAACAAGCGAGAGGGTGCGACTTGACGAAGATCACGACAAAGCCTAACGGAGTTAGGTGTTTGCATATCACGAGGGCGAGTGCGTTTTCTAAGAGATACCCGAATATCGTAGTAATTAACATAATTTGACTTCAAATTCAAGAATTGCTGAAGCATGCATATTCCCTAGTGATTGCCATGTATATGATATTGTATTTGGCAGATTTGCATCGTGCAAATCTGATCTCGATTTAGTTGCAGGTAATGGTTGCTCAAAGTCCGGGGATGCTGGGGGTTTGTAATGGTGATGGGGTCGGGACTGCAGGCGCCCAAGCGCTAGCTTTGGCAGGCGGTTGCCCTACGGTGTCGTTTGTAGGCCGCCTCAGCGTAGTGCAATTCTTCGAATGTGCGGGAACTTGACGCGACTAGAATGTTTGGCACGATGTACAAGTCTCGCTGGGCGGCACTTTAGGGACCCAAAACCTGGGCCTGGAAAGCTTGAAGTTTGTTTTGTCAGAGGGCCTCGGGAGCCACATTTCGCCAAACGGAAAGCAGCTGCATGTAATGGAAAGTGGATTTGCCGTCTGCATTTTCCCCGGCCATTGGTTGATTCTGTTGCTGTTGCTCGATGCATCTGCGGGGAAGCGAAGTTTTTGAGTTTCACGCAACCTGGTTTCAAGGAAAGCTCTTGCACAAGGCAAAGCAAAAACGCTTCCCACTCTACCAACCTTTTGACACACGGTCTGTTTGCGGGCAAGCTCTGGTTTTTCGAGTTCAGCAGCAGGCCCAAGTCACCCACACCCAGGGCTTTTGGATAGCCCCTGAAATATACGAGTTACCCCTATTCAAAGCCAAAATAGGGGTAGCTCGTGTATTTCAGGATTCCAGGGGCGACCCGACACCCTTTGGGAACTCAACGTCTCTTTCTTCTACCGAGAGAATGCAGTACCGTAGACATTCGCTCGTAAGGCTTCGCCAATTTTTCAGCTCTCTCCATCTTGGTGATGGACATTGGGCGGTTTCGTCGCTGTCTCGAAACCGAACCCGCAGTAATCAGCTTCAGTGATGGTGAGCCACACCGCCTTATATCAGCCGGCTGACATGCAATTGGCCAAAAGACGTGAGAATGCCGCAGAAAAAAAAAATACCATGCATGCAGAAGATATCTCACACTTTGGACCCTTTTCGCCGCTCTTGGCGTTCCCCCACACTGCTGCTCTTTCTGCATCATGATTCGGTCGGCGGGGGAGGTGTGGCGCTACCTTCTACCTCCGGTCGTCCCCGATTTGTCTCCGATGCATATCAGCTTTTTTTTTTCTCTCTCTCTGCGTCTGCCGTCATCATACGATATCTACAGTTGTTTGCGGGTAACCCGATGCATCGCCAGTCTGGGACGTAGTCCGGCGCCACGCAAAGTTGGGCTGACTCAGTTCCGGGTTTTCGACCTCACAACGACATGATCATGTAGTCAGTCTTTACCAAATCCCTTACGAGCTCCCGAACTATTGGCTTACTATCATCTTCGTCAAATGCTAAAGCACACTGCCGCTGTTGAGTTAAATACTTTTTGTTCAATTGCATGAGCAAAAATGCGAGATGTATATAAGGCAGCAGTATCAAGTCCAGAATCGAAACAATATAATTATTTTGCTGCAGCATCAGTAACTCAGTCCCGTAATCGCTTCCTCTTGAAATTCATTCGACCAGCCCTGCATCTCCTTCAGCGGTAACGTACCCAGATATCTCACCCCCAAAACCTCGCAATCATGAGAATCACCCCGGTCATGCTCGTGCTCAGCTACTGGAGCCCCGACGCGTCGGGCAGTGCCGTTCCGAAGGGTCTCACCGTCGACCTCTTCAACGACGGCGGCTGTAGCGGGGGCAAGTTCGAGGGCTGGTACGAGGAGAAACAGTGCTACTCGACCCAGGGCAACCGCGGGATGCACATCATTAACAAGAAGCACTACAGCTGCCATCGTGAGTACTTCATGTCTCCATCCCCTCACCACATGGCGATCTTAGGTACTAGAGATCCGATGCTGATATGTACTGTGTTCTCTCCTCAAAGTCACGGTCTACAAGGGAGACGGCTGCTCATCAGGCGACAATGCCAATTTGGATCAGAGCAAGTGCTGGGAGATTGGGAACCGCGGATCATTCAAGATATTTTGCTGAGATGGCAGTTCTCTTTCGACGTATCGTCTCCTGTGACCCCAACCAAGGTCGCTTGCTGGGTGAGCTGTTTGGCGTTTAATGTTTGGGTGGTCTATTCGGCGCTTATTCACAGTCTTTTCCGTGAAATACTACCATACGCTTCATATTTATTGAATTTAGCAGTTTCGCATTTGTTATAGTAAATCGATAAGTCAGTTAAGGAGAAGCTCCAGCTACAGAAGCCAAAGATATAATTTGGTCAATGAAGAATAAGGGGCAAGTCGTTGACAACAGTATAGGTCCTGTATCTATTAACGGATGTATACATGACACCATGCCTTTCTCCAGTGATATACTGGGCAATGCCGTACTGATAGGAGTCCCACGGTGGGTGACAGAGGAACAACATGACTACCTATCTACCGTGTGTCTTGAATGACAGGGTGGGGAATTTGAACTCGCTCGCAGAATGAATGTTCCGCCGCTGTTGCTATTTCCCGCCAGGTTCAGACCGTTACCAACTCCTCCTTCATCTCGGCAAGCCGATGTTTTCCAGACATGATGTCGAAAGCCCCAAAGCAGTGGGAGGTATCATTGGTTTCAAATACAGTAGCTGTTGACCCTTGAGTTGGCTGTGATATACCGAGGCTTTGTTGGCCATCTTGTGTTTCTCCCCAAATGGCTTCATGCTGGCTTTCCTCTCAGACTTTCTGCTAGCAACTGAGAAAGTGTATAGAGAAAAAACAAGTATGGTGTTTACAGGTGGGTCAAATAGAACACAAGATCTCAGTGTATGGAGCGGGAGCTTGACCAGGAGCAAATCTAGTACCAATCACAACATCCGCATGTGCCGTGAAAGTAGATCATGAGCGACTCTTATGGTTAGCTATTGCATCGCTTGTCACTTTGAAGGTGTATGTAGGATGGGTTAAATTTAGAAGATTCAGCCCCGGTAGAAGCTTGAGGCATCAAGCGTTAAAAAATAAATTTGATGAGCGACTGCGATAGCCGGAGAAGAAGGCCCGGCCTTGAAAAACATTCATCTGTTTGGTGCTACTAAGCTACATGTATCAATTGCAACGTTCAGCAATGCGACGACGACGGATGCAACTGAATCGACGTCATATCTCGCTAGCATCAGGGGTTGCAGCCAATTATGGGACAGAATCCCCACAGACGCCCACCAGCAACCGACGTCGATCTGAATGTCGTTTGGGTTGGGGATCCCCACCGGAGACAATTCTCCGTGGCTTGTCTAGCCGAAGAGCTGGATATAATTGGACATGCCTCTAGTCTGCTATTGATGATATTTAGTTACTTTAGTGCCGGGATGCCAGGACCAGGTAACATGGGCCGACACCGACATGCCAATCGATTCTTTGAATGAAGTCCGATGCTCATTGCCATCTTTATCCACCTTTTGAGATACATTGATTGCCATGTTCGGGCTGGGCCGCGTGAGTAGTTTGCTCCTTCTGGAATGGAACGTGACAATCATGCTGTATACGGCAACAAAGTCGTGGCTACGAGAGATTTGCCCCAAGAAGAATGACGTGAGTTAACCAATGATATGTAATGGCCAGTGATAGGTCCCCAGACTGCCACAACAAGCATGTTCGCCGCGCCGTGTCGTTGGGCTCAGTATCGACTGTTTCAGATATTTCCTAACCCCTCTACCCAATCAACTCCATACGAAGCACCCATCCCCTGCTCAATTGACGCCCATGAGGCTGGGTTGGTTGCCAAGACTCCTATAATCCCCCATCTTAATTCCAGGCCTTGAACACCGACGTGCTGATCTACAGCCCCCTTTGGACCACATCGAGATCTGACTTAGCATCAACTCGAGCCGCACTGGCTGCCAGTTGGCCAGCTCATAATGCCCGATCTATGTTCGCCGTTATTGCGACATAGAAATCTTAAACAATGCATCACGGTGACGAAAGTGACATGAAGGTGCCATTGTTGAGGCCAAAGGCATGACACCGACAGACTGATTTGGGATCCAACCCAGGAAATGAGGTAATGATAAACTTTTCAAGGGTTATAAAACACCTTTATATCCTTCAAGGTGAGCCAACTGGGCAGCTATTATCTCTCCCCAGCTCATACCCGGACTGCCCCAGCCTGCCCAGCATTTGCCCATCTCGTGCCAGATCCCACTCCCTATAGTCGTTCGATCCAGGTTATTGTCGTTTAAATCACCGGAACCGACCAGATGGCACCCAACTCCTTCGCCAACGGAAGCGTGGACCGGGACCGTTTCCCGCCCCGGCATCCGGACCTTCCGCCACCACCCCCCGTGTCTTTCCCATTCCAGTCCCGAGAAGCCAACAGCTCCAGCCCCGAGACCCTGAACGAGGTGCCCATGGAGGGGCCCGTCTATAATACGGGTGGCGGCAGCTCCTCTCCGAGAACTCCCAGACCCTCCACAGACTCAATGCCACCGAATTCGAACACGGCGGCGCGGCTCGCTGAGCTTCGCAACGAGATGAAAGCCAACAAACAACAGATCCAGGCGCTTACTGAAGCCTACAGTGCCGTGCAGAGCGCCGCCTCCGATATCACGTCCACCCAGGAGATGCTCAAGAACTCGGGTAGCCCAAGACGCCGTACGTGTAATACCAATCCCAGTCCTTTCCAGATCACATTGGGTCAGAAGTCTCCAAAGACCATTTGTTCACTTCCTTACTTCTCTCACCCCTTTCAACTACCTATTCAGAGAGACTAACCCACCTGATGATGGTCGCAAAAATAGCTATGTTCTCTCCATACGAGGCACCTCAGCGTGGAAAGAGTACCCGCACCCAAGGTAGCAAGTTCCGTGACCACCACCACGAAGACATGGACCGGCCAGAGGAGCCCGAGAGACAGACTGCGGGCTATGAGAAGCAAGGCTGGGTTGACGATGACTACTATGAGGGCAACCCATGGTACGGACAGCCGCGGGACAAGCCCGTCTACAGCCTTGGCAAGCCCCTACCACACACAATGCGGGGCTCCGGCAAAAAGAAGAACAAGAAGAATAAGGACGAGGCGTCCGCGGCAGAGGAGGGCCATGCCCGTCCGAAGAATAAGAACATGCAACAGAGCAGTGGCGGCGACGGCCAGTTCGACGAGGAGGGACGGCAGCCTCCAAACAAGAACCAACAACAAAGCAGCGGCGGCAACAACGATAGCCATGATGACCCCAGGGGCGATAAGGAGAATCACCAAGATAGGGAGGACCGCGGCGGCCTCGAGCCCGGCGACAAGTACAAGGTCGATGGGGAGCCGATGGGCGAGTCGGAGGACAAGCTGGCCCGAGAGGGCAAGAAGGACCCCAACGACTTGCGGAACTGGTGGGCTCGCTTCCGGGCCAAGTACCCTGAGCCACTCGCAGAGTTTCTTGCTGTAAGTCTCTACACTATTCACCATTCTTTCTTTTCCTCTCATCCTACTTGATTCATAAAATATGACTAACCCTTGGATTAACAGACGGGCATGTCAATTTTCTTGGGCATCAGCGCGACGCTGACAGTCAATCTTTCCAAGAACCAGGAGAACCAGTATGGTTCCTACGAGACGTCGTGCTGGGCGTGGGGCTTCGCCTTCATGTTCGGCATCTACATCGGCGGCGGCGTGTCGGGCGCCCACATGAGCCCCGCCATCTCCATCAGCCTGAGCCTGTTCCGCGGCTTCCCCTGGCGACAGTGCGCGCTCTACATCGTGGTGCAGTTCGCCGCGAGCCTGTCCGCGGCCGCGCTGGCGTACGGCATCTACTACGACGCGCTGCATTACGTGGACCCGGCCATGGAGACGGGCTGGCAGAGCTTCTTTAGCTACCCGCAGGAGTGGGTGTCCAACGAGACGGCCTTCTGCAGCCAGGTGGTCGCGGGCGCCGTCATGATGATCGCCGTCTTCGCCCTGGGCGACGACCAGAACAATCCTCCCGGTATGGGCATGCACGCCTTTATCTTGGGCATGCTGCAGACGACGCTCAAGTTCTCGCTCGGGTACAACACGGGGTCGGCCCTGAACCCGGCCTCGGACTTCGGCCCCCGCCTCGTCGCCTGGGCCGTCGGATACCGCACCCCGAAGGCCTTCACCAACGCCTGGTGGATCTACGGTCCCTGGGGCGGTGCCATGGTGGGCTCCATCGCGGGATGCCTCATCTACGACCTCTTCATCTTCGTGGGCTCTGAGTCGCCCGTCAACTACAAGATGCCTGGTGCCATTCGAAACCGGACCAAGAAGATGTTCAGCCGCAAGGGAGAATGATCTAGTAAGGAACGCATATAATAAAGAGAAGCAAACGGCAGAACACGAGGTAATCGTGAGGAGCAGCATAGTTATATATTAAACACGAGTTGAAAGGGGAATTGTCCTTCTTTTCAAAGTAAACATTGTCTAAAAGAGATATATTAATATATATTAATTCCGATAGCTTTAAAAGTAATAATTAAAATATATATAACTAAATCTATATAAAGAAATATCTTCCCTATAGAATATCTTTAAATAAATGAAAAGAAGGGAAGAGAGAAAAAGAGAAAGAAAATATACCGATAAATTAACTAGCTAATAAAGAGTCTATAGGGTTGTATAACGAGGGGGGGGGGGGGGGGGGGGATACAAGTTTTGAATGGCCCAATTTTA